>DWPA01005575.1:0-11695 GCA_018251375.1 Calpodes ethlius
TGGACATATAAAAAATCCAAGTGGAAAAAATATGTCTTGAAATAAACTATACAAAACAGTTTTTAGTGAAAATAAATATTAATATGTCATTGTATCTTTATTGACTATACATTTATTTAAGAATTATCATACCTTGTTACTTTGAAAAAATACGAAATAGCAGATGAGCAGCGCTGCCACCGTTCATAGAAATAAATAGATCTCTTTACAATATTTCCCTAATCATAGACATATAACTTCTAGACGGCTCGTTTCTTAGTAAAGTTTTGGTATAAACTGAGGTATAAAAACATGTACTCGTGTGTTTACCTGTGTACTTACGACCGCTCACATGCACACAAGCGTAAAAAAGCGTTTTTGATAAGTTCATTTGTCAGCTAATGACCAATCAAAATTTGTTAATACAAATTTTAATTACAAAATAGTTACATGTCTGGTCAAGCAGATCTACAATCATAATACATTGTATTACATGCTAACTACATCATATAATGCGACAAAATTATAATAACGTGTATTCACAGAGGTGAAACTTTACAATACGCATCAAATTGGCTCCTAGCTAGCACGCCGCGGTGTGCTCTCCGAAATTACTCCCAGCACGAAATTGGTATAATTAAACGTGTGATTCGATCGAATGCGCAATATTTCTCTTTGATGTTGCTGTTAAATGAATATTCGGATGTGGTTCGTATTATTTTGTTAATTACGAGTATTATGGAATGCCATGCGGTCTGTTCATTTCCGTTCGGTTTGCATTGTGCACACTAATAATATTAGCCTTCAGACAAAGTATATTCAGTAGATAACCCTTACAATAAAATATAACATCAAATTGATGTAATTCGATATCGCATTATAATTGAATTCTTTTAAATTTTGTTGTGATGTAAACGAAAATCTTTGTTGATCAAGTTTTAAAATCTTACCTTTCTTTCAATTGGGAATCGAGAAGAAAGCGAGTAACTTATTACTGTCTCTTCTGCATGTCTATAATTTCCAAACTAAAAGTGACTCGAACAGTGAACAGTATAATCGGGATATAGCTCAGTAGCTTCCAGCTAAATAGCCCTAGCTTCCACTGTCCATTATTCAGCAGTTCAGTTCAATAGCCTAAGTTTGAATTAAGAATAATAAACATTTTTTAAGCTAACACACTCATACCCCCGCAGTAGGATTCCTTGAGTCACGGGTGGTATAGACAACACAAATAACACGTCACTAACACCCAAGACCCGAGAACAAATATTTATCTGTCACATAACTGTACCCCGGCCAGAAATCGAAACCAGTACCCTCGCTTCGCAGGCAGGATCACTACCAACTTGGCTACGGGGCCGTTAAACATATATAAATTCTTTACTACGTATAAAGTGACTTTTTATCAATATTTTATTTTAATTATAAGAATGTTGTACTAAGTTGTGCTTTCAAATTAATATACCTACCAAAGATGTTAATGTAATCCTGCCAAAATTGTTAGGCGGTACAATAGATCTCTCCCCTTGTAATTACTAAAGTGATTGACTCGAAACTCAGTTAAACCTGGCGCCAACTTCGAAATATAATTTCCCTATAATCTGCTATGGAAACTTGTGTAGAATTAGCTTCACAGCAAAATCGTATAAAGACGTAAGTACAAGATTAACGTAATATAACTCTATGAGCCAGTTGCAGAAACAAAAATTAAATATATATATATATATATGAAGCATGAAAGTTAGAAGTAGTGTTAAATATATATATATATATATATTTATCGCTGCACACAAAAGCGGCAGAAGAAATTTTAACAAACGATTAAACATAGCATAATGATTTTCAAACTAATTTCTAATACGCATTTTTGTCTCCACAATTATTGCTTATAGTTCTTTTATTAAACGCCATACAATAAATAATCGTTAGCGCTAATATCTGCATTCTGTAATGACATTTACATGAATAGCTTTATGCAATTGACTGCTTGTACTTTGTTATAAGAACAATAATGCATGCACCACGATTGGTCTAAAATTTGAAACAAATAAAGTTAATATGTTATACGTAACTATAGATTTTTAAAGATGAAGTATTAAATTCAGTCAAAGTAAAGTGAACATTTATCCACACGGATTATGGTTGAATTTCGAACGCAGGAGTCACTTCTAAATAAATTGTCGCGTTCATTCCCACTCCCGTTGGATTGTGTGGGGAGTGATACAGTGACATTATGTAATACAAATCACTTATAATTACACTACTAGACGATGCCACGCCTCGTTTTAAAACGAACAGCAATAAAAAGGCTTACGATTACTTTTTATCATCGGTTGCTAGGCAACGCTTTGTTGACAAACACTTTCTTTAATTTGGCTAAAATATACATCGTATCTCCTAACAAAAGTGATATGGGTTTTTGCAAAAAAAGAAGCCTATAGCACTGTCTATCCTCCCAACTATCTTCACACAAAGAAACTTACCATAATGTACGCTCCGTTGAGACACCCAAGGCCAAACAAACACACTTTTGCAGTCATAATATTAGTATAGATACTGCAGGTTTGTTGTTGACTTTTTTTCGTAACAATTCTTTGTGCACGAGACATTTTGCAAAATCTAGCTTTCGATCGGTGTTGAAACGAGTCACCTTTGATTCACCATTAGGTTGTTCAACGGTGTATGAACTTTCGGTCCTAGTTTAGACTTATTTTATTCTGAAACAGCCGTATTTCATAGAAATGCCAGCAAATACGTGCAATTTATGTATAAATAAATACATTGGACTTCAAAAAGTATAACATGTGCCGATAAATAAATAACACAACCAATACTTGCAAATAAATATTTGTCTGAACGCTCCACTCTGAAATCAAACGTTCATTTGCCACAAAAGGTAAAAACTAAACTAAAATTTTCGGTTATAAATGGATACTATAATGAATGTTCAAATTATTAACTAATTATAATTATACCCAAATATAGTATAGTTAAGCAGATAGCCTAGTGGTTCGAACGTTGGATTCCCGAACGTGGGGGCGTGAGTTCGAATCCTGCACCTCTAATTTTCAAAAAGTTATGTGTATGTTTACTGTAGTTATTAATTATCACTTGCTTCGGTGAAGGAAAGCATCGTGAGGAAACCTGCACATCTAAGAGTTTACCACAATGTTCTCGAAGGTGTGTGAAGTCTACCAATCCGCACTTGGCCAGCGTGGTAGGCTATGGCCTATACCCCTCACCTCATGAGAAGAGACCCGAGCCCAGCATTGGGACAATTATGGGTTGTAATGAATGATGATGTAGTATAGCTGTTACTTCGATAAAAACTTGTATAAAATCTGATATAATTATGCCGAAACAAATCACTAACATACAAGAGACGACCTTACTGTATTTAGTCACTGAGCAAGGACATAATATTGAAAAACTATTCCAAACTCGCACAAACTGTTGGGAAATCCGCAAAGGCCCAACCTTACTATACACCTTTTGCCTTTAACAGCTTCACTGCTCTGACAGGTCTTCGAGACCAAACAGAAAATGGTTATTAAACTTTGGAGAATATTGTCCAATACATGAAGAAAAAGAGTAACTTATTTATTAGTTCAAGTTCTTTAAGTTACTGATAACTTTTCCATCGATATTAAAGTAATATTAACTTCGTTTTATTCGTGAATTTTCGATTTTGTGATTTTTTCAAAGTTATATGAAACCAGTTACCTATGCGATTAGCAATCAACTTGCAAGTGTCTATTATTATAGTATTCTTTGTTTCAATATTTTCTTACTAAATAGCATATTCATCAATTTCTTTTCGTCTGAATTCAGCGGTGCGATATAATAACCTTATGATTATGTTGACCTAATTTTTCAAAGGAGCGCCTAAGTAACACTAATGATTGTTTAAAAGCATACGTAACATTCACTACATATTACATGTTTATGTAAATTATGTGTACAATTTCAAACCACTACGTCCGTCCATTATTTTTAAAAATATGTGCAATATTTTCTGGTCACGTATTAACATATAAAAACCACATTTTTTCACGAAGTCTGAAAATAGTATATAACAGTCATTCATAAGTTAGTACTTCTAAGTGTTTTCTTTTTATTAAAAGTTCAATTTCATTTGCAATGTTTGTTGAAATGTTTGTTTTGGTGAAATCTTGCAAACTGAATTACAATTACTTCCTCTTATCCTATGAAGTTGAAATTATACATAAATAATCTCCTTAAAGTTTAAAATAGAGGGTAGAAACAATATTTTCGTGGACGAAGTTTCTGAAACCAACTAGACTTATAAATTTAATTATCAAATTTTATCATTTTAGCAGACACTGTTCTACTCAATCACCCAAAAATGACTGAACCAATTCGAATGAAATTTGGCAGACAGATAGTATACATTTCAACCCAGGAAACCAATGTATTCTCGGGGAATAATAGGAATTAGTATGTAGCTTTTATTAAGTTACTTTCGATACACGTTGAGTACTAACCCTGACAACAGCTGGATTGGCGTCACACAGGTGCAGCAGGAAGCAAGGTAACGAGCCAAGCGCCTGGTCCACCAGCTGCTCGGACTGTACCCGCTCCGCTATGATCCCGAACAGCCGGATGGAGCTCTCGCGGAGCTGGGCGCACTGGGTGTTCATGAAGGGCCTGATCTTCTGCGAGACCGAGAGCAGCTCCCTGTCGAACTGCGGGTCGAGGTTCTCCGTCTGGGTCAGCAGCCGACTCAGTCCCTGGATGGCGGCTAGCGGTACGTTGTCCACGGGTGATCTACGGCAACGGTGAAAGATAAAAAACTTTAGATTCACCAAAACTCACACCTCGGAGTCCCCTGACCTTAAAATATTACTCGTGCAGTCAAATACACGAAATAGAAAGAGAGGCTATGATTCGTCTTTTCCACAGTCGCGTTTCTGGTGACCGACCTTGTGTATCGATTCTCATTGGCTCTAGTATACAGCGATACTGACTGCGTGCTCGGTGCGTCGACGCCCTGGCTGAGCGCGGCGAGGGCGGGCGGCAGGGCGGCCGCGCGCATGTCGTCGCGCAGCTGGCTGATGTGGGCGGCGCCGCGCAGGCAGGCGGCTCGCACGCGCGCGTCCTCGTCCTTCCAGCCCGTGTTCAGTGTCGACAGCACCGTGTCTATCACCACCACGTTGTCGTTGCACCTGAATATTGGTTGTTGATTTTGTTGTTAGTTTTAACCGATAATCCTTTAAAGGTAGGGTACAGTTAATTAATAGATGTACGAAACAATCCATTTAAATCAATAAAAATATAAATGCACTAAAAACTTATTTGGAATAAATAATATGTTTACGCGCACGATAATTGTCAAGTACAATGTACAACCTTTTTCTATTGCTCTTTGACACTAATGCCCAGTCCCTTCTTAATCATGGTCTATAAATATGTACAAGTTATGAAATTAAATCGTTTTCCTGTGGAATCATTTTAAAACCAGCATCTCAAATTCCTAGCACCACAATCATAGCGAAATTTAACGTTTGAATACATTGTACATTACATACACGCACGCACGCATGCAAGCACGTACACAAAACCGACCTGTAGTTGAGCAGGTCGGCGAGGAGCGCGTGCGCGGCGCAGCGCTGAGGCGGCAGCGGCGCGCGGCAGTAGGGCGCGGCCCGAGCCGCCAGCGGGGCCAGGCGGGCGGCGCAGTGCCGCGCCAGCGCCCCGCCCAGCAGCGGCGCCAGCTCCAGCAGCGTGGTGCCGCTGTCGCTGTGCTCGATCGTCAGACACAACGAGCACGCCTCCTTCACCTGCAGTCAGTCGCGCACGTCACCATAGTGTTCCTGTCACATCTGAGTTAATTTAACTATAACGGCTGCACCTAAATGCGTCTTAATTAACGCGTTAAATTAAGTATAAAATAAATAAATTAATTTTAAATTAATTTTAATTATAATTCATTCTAGTGTTTCTACATTTGGATGGAGCATTGAACTTCACACCTGTAATTGAATTGACATTCAATTCTTTAGTATACAATTTGTTGGTATGACCGAATAAAAAATATTGAGTTAATGTGTCAATCAGCGCGCTAAACTGTCGGCCACAACGGCGTACTCTTCTCGATAGAGCGCTGATCAATGAGTTAGGACGCAGGCAGTGATGAACGTATGCGTTTTCACGTGTTTGGACAGCAACGCATTGGTGACGCCTCTGGTGTTACGGCCGGGTCAGAAAACATATGCCCCGCTATAAGTTTCATTTCAATGTCATTTCGCAGACAATTTCAAATTGCATTCAAAATGATTTATTTCAATGAATGGAGGGTAGCTGTACGAGCTCTTAGCTCTGCATGTTAGTAGTGAAATAAATGATAAACATGATTGTATGAAAGTGGATTTTAATTAATATGTAATATAGGGGGGCGCGCGCGGCCCGCGCTGGCTGATCGCTTGTTAACAAACGGTATATAAAACATTTTATATAATATTTTATACAACAAAAATAATGTAACTCTTCAGTTCTAACTTGGTAGGTGTTAATTAAATTAAGTGTAATTAGAGGGAAATTCACTGATTTAAGTGTGTTTATTTTGTGTTATAATGCTTTGTATATTATTAATCGTCTGTTTCCCAAATAAAGATAAAAAAATTGGTTACCTTTTGACAATCAGCTCGTTCGAGGAAGGCGTTGAACGTGTTGATGGTGATCTTCGCCGGGGACAGCCGGATGGCTTCTCTGTTGGGGATGAAGCCGAGCCTGCAACGTGTATAACACTACTTAAACAACGACATCTCAAGTTTTATTTAGACCAAATAAGCCCATATTCATTATATCAATGATCTATCAAAATTTCGTGTTTGTTTTTCTGTTGTGCGGCTCAATCCAAACTAGAACGCAAGCCGACCCCTCCCCCCTCCCCAATCGTAGTACATCTTGCTAAGCAATAAAGAGTTTGTGATGAAAGTTACCTTCAGTCAGAGATTTCTGTACCACTTAGTTAAGTTACAACGATATTCACATATATTTATCTATCTTTTTATGATCGACAAAGCATTCGTAAAACCTTTAGGAACATTCATTAGAGTCATAGCCCCGAACTCGGTGAGCTGGAAAAATAAGATAAGCAAGCTGTACCTCTCTTGTCCCTTGGTGGGGGGAACGGCATATGCCGGGGGCTCCGCCTCGAGGTAGCAGGCCAGCGTGGTGTACAGCACCACGAACAAGTCGGCGAACTTGCCCACGCAGATGTCTCGCATGCCGGGCTCCAGCAGCATCTCGCCGAGGGCGCTCACCAGCTGTCCAGAAAGAGACTGATTGTAGCCAACGCTTACACTGAATAGGAATCAAAAAGTCGAATATAATCTGTAGTGCCTGAGCGGGACGGGAGAATCTTGTCTTTTCTTTTCATTGCATTTATTTTTAATCTTTCATGATGATGAAAAAGGAATCAAGAAAAGCGGAATAATCGTCAATTACAATACAAATTAATGAAGAAATTACGTAAACTAAAGTCAGCTTTGTAGTCGAAATTCAACCATAATCATCGTTGAAACTTGAAGGAAAATATTTTTTTCACGAACTTTCCAGACAAGATTATATACAGATTTAAAGACAAGGGAAGCGTCTCCTTATATGTAAATGTATAACAGAGTGACGGGAATTTTGGTAACAAATATAATCAAATTACTTTTTAGAGCGCTATTCAAAGCTTTCAAAAAGATGGTATCTTTTTGCGTAGATTTATAAATGAGTTCTGACCGTGAGCGGCTGCAGCGCCGCGATGTGATGGTCCGTGATGTGGTAGGGGTCCTCGTACAGCTCGATCGACGTCATCAGGCGCAGGAAGTTCTCCACGATCAACTGCGAGAGACTGTCGTCGCGCGCCAGGTACCGCCAGCTAGCCACCACACACCTGGAAGGTAGGGAAGGAATGATGATCATTCATGGTCAAATGATTAGAGTTAAGCAGAATTTGCAAGTTAAGAAGGAGTTATAATAATGTTTGTCAAACAAAATATTTACGGTTTCAACGGTATCCGCTGCGCCAGCAACACAGCCGTCACGGCGTTGCAATGGTGACGCGTCAGTGACGTCAGCGGCTTCATCAACCTCGCCTGGGCCTCGTCGTTCACCAAGCTCATCGTACTCAACATAACTTCCACGATCCTTTCAACGTTCTGGAACAAATCCTGACCCTTCTTGATGATGTACGCGTCCAGTACCGCACTTATGCCTAAACTTCTAAACTCCTGGTCGTCGTAACCTTCTAGCAGGCTCTCTATAAACTGCATGGTGTGCTGATGGGGAATTTTCACGGATATGGTGTCACATAATGACATGCAGTAATCATTAATCATGTTGGGATCGTTCGTCAGGATATTGTTTTGGAGTTGCGCAAGTTTGGACATGCATTCGTCTTCCGGCTCAATCGTGTGGCCCTCGTAGAGGTCCTGAATCTGAATTATGAGCTTGATACAATCGACCGTGGTCAACCTAACTGGGAAGTTGGTATCGGCCACTCCCGGTATAATGAGACCCAATAGATAACCCATCTGGCCAAACTTACTCGGCGTTTCATAATTCAGCTTCACATTCTTTATGTAGGAGTCAAAAACGACTTGCAGAATTAACACTGCAGCTGTGCGAATCTCGTCATTATCATGGCGAATCCAGTCCGTCAACAATCCTACCAAATCGTCGATTGTACTCAAACACGTCGATTGAATAATTAACTCCCTGATTAACGAGTGCAACAGAGTCAACGAATCGTTCAAAGTCTTAGCTAACAAATCATTCTTGTCTCCATTCCCTTCGATTTCGTATTTCCGCTTAAAGGAGGACAGTTCGCCAAAAATGCTATTGAATAAAACTCTCAAAATCGTATTTCTTTCCTCTGGTAAGATTCCTTTCTGTAACTTGGTCAGGGCTTTAGATGCTTTGACGATGATAGGGTAGAGTTCAACATTGCGTTTTTCCAAATTCGAATTGTATATCTGCTCCAGCACCGCGTTAAGGAGCTGCCATCTATTTCTCAGAGCGACATTGTGATGTGCCGCGGGGTGGAGAGCTTTACTGATCTCATACAGCGTTGTAACGCTCGCTTTGCACAAGTCGAACGGTGGATTTGACTTCAGGATGTCGTATAATATTGAGGTCACGTTATCCCCCAGTCTTGCCAATACATGAACATCTAAACACTCAGACGCCACTTTGCCGTAGCACGTTATCACCGCGAATTTTACTATCCCCAGCTCAATATCGCTACGAGAGTTTCTTGCCGATAGAAAATTCAGAAGCTTATTCCCCCGCTTCGCTTCATTCTCCTTGTGAATCGCATCAAGCTCATTCAGGACAAATTCGCCGTGCTGTCTCGAAGCAATTCCTACGGCTTTGCTCACGTAATGCACGCTCTCCAGTGGAATAGATTTAAGAGCGAGGAGAATTATCTTTAAGACTCCTTCGACAACTGCGGCGTTGGACATGTGGCACGATAGAATCGCGAGATACTGTAAGGAAACTCCCTTGATCATCGGTCCTTGCTTTTTTGTAAGCACCTGCTTCGAAATTAAGGAAGATATGGATTCCACCCATTTGTTACTGTTTACTTGCTCCACAGCTGACACCAGCAAATCCAGCAACATTCCATGCCACTGCTCCTTAGATTCGTTCTTTTCTACGAACTTCAATAATCTCTGAATTTCAACTGTCCACGAATTTTTCAAATTTTTGTGAACATCACCTGAATATTCCTCCAAAAATGTAAGCAAGTTCTTATTTCTTTCCGTCTGATCGGGGTCTACTATATGCGTTAGACATCGAACGAAAACTAAGTCAGGCGAACATTTGACTTCGATCTTTTCTAATTTCTCGGTTTGATCATCAACGATTACTGCGGAATTATTCTGTAAGAGGGAAGTCAAGCAGTGGCTGACTGTCGATATGGACGGTGTGAATTCTTCAACAGTAAGAGCATTAAGCAACAAATTCCTCAATTGCGTCCGCACACTCGTCACTGTATTACACATGAGGACGAGGGAACTTTTGCAAGTATCGTGCAGATCTGTGATTTCTGCCTTCGAGGCCGTGGGAGGCCCCTCGATCCCACAATGCTTTATAATAAATTCCACCATAGCGAAGTCATCCGCTGTTACAATGCAATTTCTGTACACTAAGCCCACGATGGCCTTGACGAGGAGCTTCTTCATTTTTAACCCTTGTTCCATCACTATCATAACTTTCAGAATGGCAATAAATTTTGTCGAGAAATTATCGACGAAAACCTGAGACGACGTCGTTAGATGCGTAAGAATGATGACAGCTTTCATTCTTTCCTTCTCTTGATTGTTTTTACATTGATGCAGGAGTCCTTCTATGGTCTGATCAGGGAACTGACCAGCCATATGATCGAAGCACCTTAGAACTTCAAAATGATTTTTGACAGTCTGCGGCTGGTCGTAATCTGGCTCGAGGAGGACCAGGTTGAACAAAACATGGTTTATGGAGTTGATAACGCTATCGTTCAAGGTCAATTTTGGATTCAATGCCGACGGGGAAAGCAAGTACGATATACATTGACTGATGCAGTAGAAGTTTATCATCGGCTTACGGTATAAAGACAGCAGTGAAAGGACAAACTTATTGACAGTTTCGTTGAACTGTCTTTCAGAGATCAATCTAGTTATAGGCCCGAGAGCTTCGAGAACCGACTCGGATACTTTCGGCTCGTACGAAGGTAACCACTGGTTGTACAGCACGTCAAATATAATTGAAAACTCCGTGACAAAGTTATCCTTGATGGACGTTATGTTGTCGTTTTCGACATTATCACCAATTTGCTCTGACACGGCTACGGCGAAATGACCGAATGCTGAAAAAATAAAAAGTCGCATTAATTGCATTGTTGTCAACAATATAATATGTATATCAATTTTAACTTAACTATAAAAATATTTTTATAACGTATTCGTTGACTACAATTTATTCTGTCCCTGGAGTGTCCGAATTTATTACTTTAAATTACCTTTTTACGAAATAAGTACAACATCCGGTTCTTTATTGGACGACACGACAACGACACCCTATACATGTATGGTGTACACACGGAAGCTTCCATGTGTGCGTGTGAGTGGTATAAACAATAAAACTGCTGCTATACCAGTAAACGTTATATCGATCAAAGACGTGTCGTTGTCGGGTCGTTGAATGTACAAGGTATTAGCGCAACACTGACCGTAGGCAAACGCTTGCTTGATGCCGTCCTGCTTGACAAGCGAGAGCAGGGGCAGCATCTTCGAGAGTATCTCCTTGACGTGCGGCACCACGCCGTGCGTGTTGACCGCCGCCAGCGTGCCCAGTGTGTGCGCGACCGTGTAGTGCGGCACCGACGCCGGCGACACCTGGTTGATTAGCGCGCGCAACACCTACACAGTAAACGTTAGTCCTCACTATATCATCAAATCTCAATGCAGCTTCGACGACCTGTGTAGAACAACGTTTATCATACCGGATAACCATTCAAAGGGTTCTGGATACACAAGGAATCCTAGTGGAAATTATGCGTATGTCGCATAAAAAAAAAATCAGTCATCATTCAGTCACATCTGTGTCCTAACGCGTTGATAACGAGAGGGAAAGTTTTGTATAGAACTTTAATAATGCGGTCAAGTTTATAATTAATGCATTAATCAAGTCGCTCTTGAACGCAGCCGTTAACATTAAAATT
>DWPA01005576.1:0-11694 GCA_018251375.1 Calpodes ethlius
TTAATTAACGTTATCCAAACCTTGATAACGTTAATTTAGTCTACGATATATATATATATATTCTTTATAATGTAAATGGATTT
The DNA here is from genome assembly GCA_018251375.1 of Calpodes ethlius. Taxonomy (NCBI): domain Eukaryota; kingdom Metazoa; phylum Arthropoda; class Insecta; order Lepidoptera; family Hesperiidae; genus Calpodes; species Calpodes ethlius. Next base: position 84 of record DWPA01005576.1, read on the forward strand.
ACAGAGTAATGATTTACGATTTCAGATTCGCGGCGTACTTCCAACAGGGCGACATGGAGAGCAACGGCAAGTACGTGACGCGCGGCGGGCAGCAGGTGGACTACCCCACGGGGCCCATCGTGTGGGGCGAGCCGGGCACCAACGGCCAGCATGCCTTCTACCAGCTGATACACCAGGGCACGAGGTTAGGATTGTTGGATAGATTTTTCTTTTTTGAATGATTAAGTAATGAATTTGGAGGCAATAATGATTTATATATCTTATATATATATATATATATATAAATGAATGTTTGTATGTCCTTTATAGAATCGTTAACGATACATTTGACCATGTGATCTCACTTGAGAAACTCCTTGCATGACGTAAAGTCAAATTTGACAGCCTAGGATAACGTGGACGATGCCGCGGGCGGAAACGTAGTATTTATCTAAATTTATTTAAAGAGGCTCTTTATTTTTTTTCATTTTGGTGTTGTTTCTTTTTGGGTTAATATCATTCTTTAGTAAATGACTAATGGTATATTTGGTTGCAGGTTGATCCCGTGCGATTTCATTGCGCCCGCGCAGACCCACAACCCGATCTCGGGCGGCTCGCACCACAAGATCCTGCTGGCCAACTTCCTCGCGCAGACCGAAGCTCTCATGAAAGGGAAGACTGCTGAAGAGGTAGAGGCATTAAGAACTATTATTAATTAAAATACTGTTAAGTTACGTCGTCCAAGAATTTATCGAGTCCTCAATTGATTTGACGGATAGTTCTTTTATTTTCTCTTCCCTTCATTGGGCGGCAAGTTATTTAAGATGGAGATTCATTTGATGTTGCCGATGTCCATGGGAGATAGTGGCCACGTATCCACTGATATATGGATCGTTTGATGGCGATTTATATGAAAAAATAAATATTTTTGTTTGATTTGAGAAAAAGTTCTTGTACATGGAGATTGTGTCGAGTTAGTAGTCGATTTACGCACTGTTAAGTTAAAAATCTATTCTAATATTATAAATGTGAGTGTCTATGTTTGTTTGTCCTTATTTAATGTCTCAATGGAACGTTACGTTGGTTATGTTTTGTGTCAAGGTAATTAGGAGGATAAAAGGTACTATAGGATGAAGGATCTGTTACGATATTTATTTCAGCCAATTTAAAGAAGTGTTTAGTAACAAAGCGTTGCCTAGCAACCGATAAGAGAAAGGAATTGACAACCTTTTTATTAATACCCTATTTTTAGTAAGTCTCGTTTCGTGATTTAATAAAATACGTTACACGTAACGTATATGCTTAGGCCGCAATGTACAATGTTCTCCAATATCTGTTTGTTAGGCGAAAGCGGAGTTGGAGAAGTCGGGAATGGCGCCTGAGGCTGTCGCCAAAATTCTTCCCCATAAGGTGTTCCTCGGGAACCGCCCTACCAACTCGCTAGTCGTGAAGAAGGTCACTCCGTTCACCCTCGGCGCTCTCATCGGTAAGTTGGTCCGTCTTTAATATCGTAGACGATCCAATCAAGGTCGTAGCTAAGAGGGGGGGGGGGGCATTGTGGGGCAATGTCTACCTTAAAAATAGCAAAAACTAAGATAAATTATTATAATTTAAATCTATTGATTATATTCCCGGCCGGGGCAGCTATTAGTGTGACAGGTAAATATTTGTTCTCGGGTCATGGGTGTTAGTGACGTGTTATTTGTATTGTCCATGCCGCCCGCGACACAGGGAATCCTACTGCGGGGGTATGAGTGTGTTAGCGTGTTATGTTTTTATTCATTGTAATGTCATGCAAACAATAAATAATACTTGTATTGTATTATATTGTAGGCACAAGAAATTGCATCAAATTAATAATACATAAATAACAGCATAACTTCTCAACGAACCACGAAGACCGTTAACAATATTAAAATAATTTTGAAAACTACGCTCGTTCCATCCGGTGGCGTCCTGTCGCACCGGAACCCGGCTAATACGTCACTTCCGCCCGATCGGAAAATACGGAAACTTCTAAATTAGGCTAATTTTTCACAAAGAACTTTCACCGTGTTTGAGGTAATGTAGGTTACGCAAGAAATATGTTAGAAAGAAATTTTGCTAATTATAAAAAAAGGTATTTCATCGTAGATGATGTTTTTTTTTCATATTTACAATTGTCTGAACCTTATTATGGACTTTTAATGATCTATAACAGTGCAGGGGCCTCTCCGCACATTTAAGGAATCTTCGTAATATTTTCTTTTCTTTGGTTGTAACAACAATTTGTCCAAATTCCCATAGAGATTATAGTCAAATTCTATATTTAAATAACCGGACAAATATTTTTTTTTCAGCCAGATCATCTAGTGTGCATTATATATCTACAATAACATTTTTAAAACTATTTTATTACCTATTATTATCATAATTAGGCACCAATATGGTGCCCACTGATATTGTATACTTGGGCATAAAAATATTTAATTACTTTGAACCGAAACTCTGCAATCAAAAACTATTCGTATTATCAAATGACAACAGTATAAAATAGAACGAGGCCTTTGGAAGGGACTTCATCAAGCAGCAATTTATTCTTGATAATGGTAGAAGTGGGGTTAGATCTATTCAGTTTTGTTTTTCGTTCGCGAAGAGAAAGTTTTGCGTCCAGGGATTTGCGTTGGAGATCGAGAGATTTACTCCACTTATTTACCTACTCTGTACTTTTTTTTTCTTTTGTAATCTGCCAGAACTGTTGGCAAACTTTACTTACTTTAAACTTAATATAGGTAACTAGCTATCTACATATTATTTTTTTTAATTAAAAAATTAAATCATGTTGTGAATCATTTTGATTTTTTGTAACAAATGTTATAGTCAAACGTACAAAAAATATCTCATATCTCTGGAAAAACCGATTACGATATATTCAGCCAATTAAAAAAAAATGTTTAAGGACCAAGCGTTGCCTAGCAACCAATGATAGAAAGGAATCGACAACCTTTTTAATGCTGTTCTATTTTCAAACGCGAATGAAGCCGCGGGAACATCTAGTTTTCTATAAGCCAGCTTCATAAATTAACATGTTCTTGCAACAGGCGGGAGCTACGATTTTGATACTTGCAATACGAACAGTTAATAAGTTTCTGCAGATAAAAAAATTAAAATGGGGTTCGTTCCCCTTTCTGATACCGCTCGCCTGTCACCCTTGGTTTGCCTAGTTACGGCAGTTTTATATATTTTGTCGGGGTAATGTTTACCCTTTTTACATTGAGTAAGGTAAAAAAATATGTTTAAAATTGATCTAAGTTGTAACTGACAAAAAAATTAAGTTTAAAGTGAAGAAAAGGAATATTATACGAGGAAGAACCTATTCAAGTATATCAATGCATCGTGAAGTATATATAAAAAATTAAAACATGTGAAGTACTTATATCAATTACATGCAATTAATATCAATGTCTTAAAATTTATTTTTTAAATATCATCATAACAGAGTAATTAACTAATTATCTCTAAAATAATTGACGAATCTATACTAATATTATAAATGCGAAAGTGTGTTTGTTTGTCCTCCTTTCACGGCATGACGAAGCGTCATTATCGTATGATTTTTGGTGTGGAGACCATTGAGAGAATGAAGATTACATTTCACCGCGAAAATTATAGAAAGGAATCGACAGTCTCTATATTGCTGTTCTATTTTCAAACACAGGTGAAGCCGCGAACAACATCTAGTAAATAATACACGACCAAGTATTCATAGACAATCCAACCAAATGTAAAATGCAACATTGAAGTGCAACTGAGGAATTTATGTCTAGTACACATAATTTTGCTGGATTATAACGTAGTGAACTGTCCTTACCATAACAATAAAGTTATATCACATCAGGTCTAAATAATAAAATGTCATAAGAAATATCTAGATACTACAAGTTTGTATGTAGGTATATTATAGATCTATAGTTTAGTTTTATTACAACCAAACCTAAATTTGTCTTATCTAATACTTACGAAGTATAAACAACTAAAAAACTTTAAACAATGTAATAATCTGTAAAAGAAATAAATTTGTCATATTTAATCTGTGTCCAGTTTCCCGCCGTAGATATCTTTCTATAACTGGAGGCGGCGTTGCTCAAATTGTCTTAATTTTTCATCTCAGCCCTCCCGCGCCCTCCAACCCCCTCTCATAATTGTTTTTAATTTAAGCACGGAATGAGAAACGCTACAGCCAGTTTGTACAAAAATCTTGTTTTATTAGCGGAAAAAGTACATTGCAACTTCCCGCCGACGGAGATAATAAAGAATTATGTGATCTTTGTACAATAGAAAAGATTTTCTTTTTTCTAGAGTATTATTGCGGTTCGATTTTAAAAAATCTATGTTATAAAAAAGAAACTGATTAGCTAACTGTAATCGATCAACACATTCAAAACGAAACCCAGTATAGTACGTTTAGAAAAACCTATGTTTCGACAAAGGTCTCTTAATTGACTTAAATCAGAATATAAATATTTTGAGTTGAAATAGGGGTTAAAAGTTTATATCAAACGTCGTTTTTTTTGAAGTTAGAATTGTATAAATGGACACATGAAGATCATAACTTAATAAAATAATAAACTCCTATGTACCTATTACGTTTTATTACAATTAGGATTTAAAAAGTAGATGAGAATTGTTATGAAATTTTTTACTTATCTACATTGTTAGACAGTTTTTATATTGTACTTATATCATAATTTTTGGAATATATCACGCGTATGAAAGATTACCTATCAACCACTAATCGGGCTGGTTATTGACCAGCAATGGCAACAACACCTATGATATTAGGAATGATCATTAAAATCGATGGTCATTTACCATCAAATCTTTCCCCCAGCCATAAACAACTAATACCAGAAAAACTTTCATAACTTATTTCAAAAGAAGTGCAAAACCGAAACAACATCAAATATCAACCACTTCCCAAGCAAAAATAACTTATGGCATTACGCCAGCGTTTCCCGAATGTAATAATCACGTTCTTTGAGCACGAAATATAGACTGTTGATGACGAATACTGTCTTCGGTTAGGCTTAAAATGGTGGCATTATGGTGGTTGGTTTTATCATTTAAATGTATCGTTCGCAAACAAGAATATTATAGTTTCAAAACCTTACTACGAACCCGTAGCTCAGTTGGTAGTGAGCCTGCGAAGCGATGGATCCTGGGTGAGATACCCGACCGTGGCATTTATGACAGATAAATATTTGTTCTGTTTAAAGTTTATGCTTCTTAATCCACTCTGTAATGTTGTTCTCATTAATAGTTAGCGCTTTAATAATAATGCACAAAGAAAAATAAATTGTTTAAAAAGATCTAAACGCACGCTTTTATTGTGGAAATATGTCATAAAAAGTGATATTGAAGAATTCTGTTTTCTGAAACCAACCCGAAGAGTACTAACAAGTTGTGCTTATCATAAAAATCATAGGAACTAAAGCAACGTGTAAAATTTTAATCTTGCGATATTAAACCCAAACAAACATACTAACAAACTAACAATGTAATGAACTAACAAACATTACAAGGTAAATAAAAAAAAAAAATTTCTTAACGAATACTTTTTAAAACTCATACGAGCTAATACTACGGACTGCGTTTTCAGGAAAACCCTTCTATGAACAGATCCAATTTGAAAGTCCTATTCTAGAAAAAGAAAAAAAATAGGTACTGCAACTAAGCCAAGCAACTCAATCAACTCAGACGGCAGCATTTTGACATAAGGTGGCAACCTAGCAGCCATCTTTATTTTTAATTTATTGTTATGTTGGTATCGTGTAGTAAATTTAAAAAGGGTGCATGCACCGTCGGCCTCTGGCGCGCTTCCAGCAGTCTGTCTGTCTGTCTCCATCCGTTTCCGCCTAACCCCCCGAAATATGTTTCAATTCTCGAAAACATGGTAGACGTTTTCTTTGCGTTCGGAATGGTTCTTTTATAGCAATTACAATGTATCTTAGGAATTTATATTGGTTTCTTTAATGTCTGTGTTGGCCTGCTGCCCACAGGGCACTCTTATGTTATGTACAGGCTACGAATGGATTGGTGAAAAGGTTATTAATAACTTATCTGAACCTCTGTATGTATTGAATCCCTCTGACATGACTGAATTTTAATTTTAACTGCTGTACTACAAAAAATAAAACCATTGGTTCACTGTACTGATGCAAATGTTGTAGTTATGGGAATTCCGTTTATCCTGTGGATTACTGAGTTAGATAACATATCAGAAATTCTTTATGTGTCATGAATCCCTCGGGCATGACTGCTTTTTAACATATCTGTTCTACTACACAGACGAAAATCAGAACAATGTACCCTCTGATGCAGATGTTGAAGGAATCGTGGCTCTAATATACCCAACCTGTCTACAGTTCTAATGTCTACTTTTTTAATAAAACTTATGATAAATCTATCGATATACTTACTAACAATAATTGCAACATATTCATTTTTTGCATATTTTCTTGGTGAAAAACGTCTTCTCAAGCCGTTGGTTATATAAAAAAATAAACAAACAGACTGTAATCCAAGTAACATTTTTCAAAACAAGCCGTCACTATCGGTAATTTGCTCGCAGCGTGGAACAGATCGCGTTTCACGTCGCTTCCAATCTATCGCAAGATGGCCGCCCGCACCGGGACTACTTTATTGAAATTGAACGAATAAAACTGCCTCTATTACAAAACATTTATTTTATCTGTCATGTTATGAATAGAAATATTATTAATGTATTTAACCGTTTTATTCATATTGAAGTAAAGATAATCAATTGATTATGCGAATAACTCTAAGTTCGAAGCCCGGAAGCAACGATAGTTTTTTAAACATACAATCAATCTATTTGCACCTGTTGTCACCATTGCATCACATGAAAATCATTATTTATCTGTAAATAGGCTTAAAGTATTAGTTTAGTAGAAACGTCTTAAAGCTTGTCTCCAAAACTCTCTTATAACACGTTACCTTTGAAGCACTTCAGACCAAAATTATCACTAGTATATCCTCAGGTAAATGAAGGTATTAAACTTTACTTCAACCAAGTTCTGAATCCAGAAGGTAATGCATGCAAGGTCATCCAGATATCTTTTATTATTACAACCCAAACCTGTCACAGAGGTTGCACTCGGGCGTCCTCTCACAACGTGAGGGTTATATGCCGTAGACGCCGTAGTCCACTATCTGGCCAATCATGGTTAGGTAGACTTTTGAGAACATTATGGAGAATTGTCAGGTATGGAATCTTCGCAACACTTCCTTCTTGGCAGCAATAATTAATTTGTAATACGCATATAACTTCTGGAAATTAGAGGTACGTGCAGGATTCAATTTCAGGCTCCCACGTTTGGCAGACCAACGTTCGAACTACTGGGCTATAACTGATTGTCATGCGGATATATTTACATAATAATAATGAAACTAACTATCCGATGTCTGTACGTGGAAGATATTTAAGATAAACTTTTACCGTGACTGATTTATTACCGCAGTAGATTCCGACAATAATTATTATTAAGTAACTATTTTGTGTGTGTCTATAAGTTTGTTTGCGTGAATCTAGAAACAGCTTAAACTTAACCTATTTTAAAATGGTTATTAATAATATACTTGTCAGAGTAAGTAGCGTATACGTATTACGTAATTCGTTATATAAATAAATAAGATATGCCATTTTTTAAATTTCGTTAAAATATTTTTTTCTACATGAAAACTGATGCATAGGTTTCTCAAAGCATATAATGGAAGAACTGCAATTTTTATTGTTTTAATATGGTCTTAACCACAGATCACGGACTTCAGGCACACGAAAGAGCATCGCAACCGTGATCACAAAAAGCTGATAGAAAATGCTTTTAGCATTAAGCCGCTTATTACACCAATTATTTAAATTATAATAAAGATTAAATAAATAAATTCAGCGTATTTTCTTGTTGTTGTTTGAACTGCAACCGAAATACTGTTGAGTCTAGATCGGAGTTTCCTATAGGTAATTACTTCATTGGAGAACCTCGTATTTTGTTTTTGGTTTCCGTGGACCCCCTGTCTATAAAGAGGAGATTCATAGGGAGTGTTATAACTTATGTGAGTATAAACATATCTTCTAATATAAAAATAATAATATATAAAATGAAACACCCAGTAATGTTTACGACTACATTGTATTTTTCTTACAATATGGAGGTTAAGTATAATTATTCCAATTGATATTATTATAATACTATTAATAAGATATTATTATATTATTATAAGACCCTACTACTATATTTTAAGAATATTTGAGATTATTCGATTTTATTGGAGAGTAGCGATTATTTCAGATGACTTGGAATGACAAAGAGAGGAATCAAGAGATTATCGTAGGGTGTGCAATGTTGTATGGAATTATGTTGTGACGAAATAAAGAAGACTATAATGAGCACTCCTGTAACAGGCATGCACTAATACTCTTAAATGTAAAAAAACGAAATAAATCGAGCTTTAAATGTGTGCTTTTGAGCACACGTGTAGGTAGGTTCGTGTATTATGTATGTGTATGTATGTATGTATAGTGTAGTATTTGCACTTTTTAAAAATTAATTACTATGTACTAATTTTATCTCCAATGACTATTTTCGAAAATGACTTACTTCGGTGAAAGAAGATATCGTCATAAACTTGCACATCTAAGAGTTTATTATAATGTACCCAAAGATGTATAAAGTTTTTTTATTCGCTACTATCTTTACACAGTCTATCTATACACAGTCCACTGACAATCAAGATGAGATGACGGAACTCTTCAATGGTATTCAATCACAAAATTGTTTTGCTAGTGCATTCTATTTATTTATCTACCAGCCTTAAAGGTCCACTGCTGGACATAGGTCTCCTCGAATTTGCGCCACTCAGACCGGTCCTGATTATAAAATATTAATATTATTTTCCTAGTGCATTAATACTAATGATTTAATAACGTAATCTTACTGACAGTTGCAGTAATTAACTTTAAATATTGGAACTGTTTTATATCATAATGGTTCATTAACAGTTAGCTAGACAAAGTAGTTTATTAAAATAAACTTAATCATGAAATAAGAAATCAATAAAAGTAATTATAAAAAATAAAAATAACCATTTAAATACTGTCAAAAGTTGTCCTTTGCAACGATTTAACGAAGCATTAGGGTTTACAGTAAATGTTAATATTTAAAATTTCATTTCTGCAACTAGGTGTTAGTTATGTAAACTATTAAATTATTGCAAATGTATTTCTCGATATCCTGTGCTCTGTTTACTTACAAATAAAGTCCTATCATAAAGAAAGATTATGTAATAATTAAATAAAACAAAGTATCGTACAAATTTTCGTAGAAACAATAAACTTAGTCAAGGTTCATTGTCCACGCGACCGCAATGTTCTTGTAACAAATCACCTTCATACTGAAACTTCCTGTATTAAGTTTCTTTGCGGAACTCCGTTACGATTATAATATAGACGCTTATACTTACACTGATATACTTTTGATAAAGTTTCGAATTAGTTTCGAAGTAATAATTGTAATATACTATGAGTAACACGTTACAGTTGTAATGATGTTATAAGGGCGTTCTAACGCGGTTATTAACGCGTTATAGATGACATTTATTAGACACGACCAACACTTTAGCGTATTAATTAACACACTAATTAACGGAATATTAGATTTTCTGTAGATCTCCATTAATTAAGCCAAGATTTTATTATGTTAATTAAAGTATATTTCTATGCAGAAGTTAACATTAATGCAGGTGGCTAATAGTTTTGACAGTAACTTAGTTAAATAGTTGGTAATACGCATTTACTATCGAACTATCAGTCGATACTTCATACTGATTTCCGGACCAATTAAAATGTTAGCAAACTAAAAGTCGCATGTGCGTGCTTGGTCTATAAAAGCTTTATTAAAACAATAGCGATACATCAACACACTCGTGACAGCTGTATGAAATCTACTTAACTCCGGCTTAAACATTCGCAAAACACATTTAGTTATGTTGATGAAACTTCTACATAATAAATTTCTAAGCCTAAGCAGTTAAGTAGCACGACCATTGTAGTATATGGTTCCTAGAATTTCATAACGAGTATGTTATTTTGTATCTAAACAAGCTAAGAATGGCATGAATGGAACAGGGTCAAATCTGTACATTATATATTTCTTAAAAATTATCGATAAAGAGGCATGGACGATATTTTGAGATTATTGTCAGTTTGTATGTGTATATGTTTACCATTCTTCACTATTCAGCAACTGTCAGTTTTGTAGCTTTGTCACGGGTCTTTAAGATAACTTTTGAAGTTTGATCATGGAGGCCTGAGATCGAACCCTGCACGAACCTTTGATTTAAAAAAAGTTATGTGCTTATTACCATTGATATGATAGTTCCCCATAATATTTTCAAAGATGTGGGAAGTCTAAGTCTACCAAGCTGCACTCGGCCAGCGTGATTGACTTCAGCTTTTACCCCTCACATTGTGAGAGGAGAACCGAGTTCAAAAGTGGGACGTGATGATGAAGTTATGGGTCGTGATGACGAAATATAAGTTTATATAATAAATGAAGGATCTAAGTGAATCTTAATGATACTCGTATATATTTAAAGACATAAATTTACTAAGTTGATGCAAGCGCGTCTAAAAGTTATTATATTACTCTGGTCGTTTGTTCGACGAACTTTCTACATCGGTATTTCTGAGGTACTAAGACATTCTTCCAGAGACTGATCTCTTGACTGTCTTCGCTTAAAATCCGTCACTGTTTTACAAATTTCAGCAATCAATTGACATAACTTGACTTTTGTATATGACATAGATAGCAACCGAGATTAAAGTGGCATTATACCTTGCCTAACAATGACATTTACCACAAACGTCGAATAGGACTGTACTCAGAAAGTCCTATTAGTATAAGATGCTAACAAGAACGTCAGGTAGTTATTATTTGCCAACTTTGTACATAAATCACATGTATTAAAAGAATTTAAACCCATATGTAATTTATAAGTAAAAATAACAAACAAATATTTGACCACGCCAGTACCAAGTTTTGCTGAAAATGTCGGAGAAAGAGCTTTTAATTAGTATGCATGTAATTGACGGCTTCCTCTTGTTTGTTTGGCTTCTAACCATGTTCCTACAGCTGTGTAGATAACACTACAGTGTTTACTCGACCCGTTATTGAGGGCGCGATGCGGGTCGGCTAACACAATTCTATATGAGAACCGCATTATAATTTTTATAGGTACAAGTTCAAAATGCGGTCGTGCCACTACGTAGTGCACTTAGAAAGTAAATGTTGATAGTAGCTGCTTTGATGAAAATAGTTTTGAAATTTTAAATTCTAATTAAATAAATAAAATAAACAAACGCTAACACACTCATACCCCCACAGTAAGGCTCAATCAAACACAAATAACACGTCACTAACACCCATGACGCGAGAATAAATATTTATCTGTCACATAAATATCTGCCCCGGCCGGGAATCGAACCCAGGGTTGTTCGCTTCGCAGGCAGGGTCACTACCAACTAGGCTACGGGGCCGTCAAATTATAATTCGATTTTAAAATTTATTTTTCTTTA
>DWPA01005577.1:0-11693 GCA_018251375.1 Calpodes ethlius
CGTATACTTTACCCTCATTGTTTATGGAGAATAGCAAGGAATTGCTAGACATTTTTAAATCTTAATCGGCTTTAATTATTTTGTGTTATAATTATATTTTAAAAGTACCACTACATTTTACGATCGATAATTTCTCACCATAAGTACACAAGTATCTTTTTTGTTTGTAACACAAAGATATGATAAAAAAAGTGATTAGCTAAAGAGAACTATAGAAAATTTTTAAAATATAACATTTAAGTAAATCACTGAACAGTTCAGATCACTATGCCGAAAGAGCGACTGAGGGAAAGCGAAGTGCTAGTATATCTAAATTAAAAGTTGTTATATTCTTTGGCGAAGAGAGACGATAGTCTTTGGAAGGGGGTGTAACTACATGTACAGTATGTACCACCGTTGTAAAATATTGTTAATGATAAAATTTGGGATTGAAATTGATGTTTTTTCATATATAGCCTTACTTACATTGACAATTGAGATTGACAAATTGGCATTGACTTATAAGACATTGACAAATAATGACATTACAGGATAATTTGAGAGTATAACCAAAAATCCTCGACAGAATCAAAATCCACACAAAGATAATGCAAATATGAAAATAGGTAGTCTGTAACATGTCATGAATTGACAAATGACATTTGAAATGATTTAACATTGACAATTACCTCAAATCATTATCCAATTATAAACATAAAAGATAATGTTTTGCCTTGCAATTTTAGCATAGCATGACAAAATGATCTCAGTTCCTTACTTCCCACTAGTTCTGGGCATGCTATGCTATTTCTGGTAGCAATGTAAAAAGTAAAAATTTTACATCTTTCATACACGTGTGGTTTTAAATCTGGCATCGTACCAAGGAAGTAGTTTAGTGCTATTTTCTAGTTGTTAAGAATGTGATTAAATTCATAAGGTGACAAAAATTATATAAGTAGTGTATTTTTTTTCTAAAATTTAATTCTTAACTATATTACAATGACGGTGTACAGCAAAATATTTGTCGCATTCAGAAAGTATCCTCTGTTACGAGGAATGGCATCTTATGGTGTTATTTGGCCCGTGTCGAGTTTTGTGCAGCAAACATTTGAATTAAAGGAAATTGGTATGTAAGAAGAATAAACTGCATAAAACGAAAGTTTTATATTCTGTTTCTCGTTGTGGCCCAAATGTGACAATAGTTCTTTCTAAAGTTACTAAATTTAATACCTTATTTAATTTCAGGGTCTTCGAAAGAATACGATTGGTGGAAATGTGCACGATTTGGTTTTTGGGGATCATGTTATGTTGCTCCGACTCTTTATACTTGGTTAACAATCGCTAATAGAATATGGCCTGGAAATTCATTACGAGCTGGTATTATAAAGGTAGGCTTTCCTGTCAATTTTGTATAAATAAATACCAAATAGAGTAGAAATAAGTGCTTCAGTATTTCAAGATAAAAATACCATTTTAATTTGTCAAGATATCAATCTCCTACCCATAAATTGATGTTGCTTTACATAATTGTTAGTATTAAAAGTAATTAGATGTTGTGAACGTGACTTTTACATAATTATTACATTTTGTTATTGGTATATTAAAAATCCTCTTACAGACATTTGTGGAAACTATCACATACACACCTTTTGCAATGTGCAGCTTTTATTTTGGAATGAGTTTATTGGAAATGAAGTCAGTCGATGAAGCTATTGAAGAAGTGAAGGCTAAGTTCTTGCCAACATATAAGGTAACATATTTAATAAGCAACATGTAATATATAACTCTTTTTATTGACAATAGGTTGCACTCCTTTATTTTGATAGTTGACAAATCAGCAAATGAGTCCTCTAACGATATATAGATACTTCTGTAGGAGTATATTTGTAACATCAAGTGCAACAAAGTACTGATCACCTTCCATGTTGGAAGCAAAAGACGTGCCTAATAATGGCTTTACTATTATATTGACTTAATCATGTTAAAAATGGTAGTGGGACTTTTGATTTCTTACCTATCTGCATTATTTTGATGCTTCAGCACTGGAAAAGTAAACATTGGAAAATTCTAACATATTGCAAGTTTTAATAAAATTTTAAATATGTAGAAGATGTTAATTTCAGTATGTAGGTATCGCTATCACAATATATCTTTGCCTTTACTGCATTAAGATAGCACAATAAGGAAAACTTTTGTAGGAAAAGAATTTTTTAATCACTCCTGAAAAAAGGCCTTTTGACGTTTTTGTATTTTTGGCTCTCCAGTGATGATATACAGTTTACAAAAGAAAACTTGGCTGCATAATTTAATGATTTAATTGATAATTAGACTTAATCATTTGTCATAGATTTTGTAAATGTATATATATTTAAATTTAAACTTTATATTTTTTTTATGTTTCAGGTAGGAGCATCGATTTGGCCGGCAGTGGCTATGATCAACTTTTGTGTTATTCCACCGAGAAACAGGGTAGTTTTTATAAGTTGTTGTAGTTTTATATGGTCTTGTTTCCTTGCATACATGAAACATTTAGATAAAGAAAACATGGCCAGAAAACCAGAAACATCAGTAAAGATTTTGAATACATAAATCTTTTTAGATTAATTTAGCACAATTTATTGTTGACAGTATTTAGTAACATATCTTTCAGTATTACTTTAAAAGTATCAACTGTATTTTTTAAGTCTTTATAATATGACTATATGTTTAGAACTTGTCACAATATTTCTAAGTCAGACATATGTGTTTAAAAAATACATAAAATTGTCACAAATGAAATACATAGCCCTAGGCAATTAGAAATGATAGGTAAACCTATCTATTCTCATGTAATATTTAGGTTATTTTATGCATTATTAGGTGCATTTTCCTAAATACAAATAATTTTATTTTTTTATTGATATTAAAAGTACATTTTTATTTAGTTATGTTGTGCACAACATCTGTAAAACCAATTACCACATGAATCTCATTGAGATTAACATAAAAAATGTTTATATTCTTTAATTTAACTATATTATTGTTAGTAATTATACTAATTTATAGGTTTCTCTATAACAATTTTAAAAGATTCCATTCTTCAATGAGTGGAATTAAGATCTTAGAGCCTAAAATTAAGTTATTTCGAATTGCATCAGTATTCTATTAAATATACAAATTTAAATATTTATATGGTAGTTGATAAGTAAATAAATAATTCAATATTAACAGGTGATAAACAAAAATGTGAATGTATATAGTCTATTTTTGGAGAATACAATTTTATAAAAAATGAAAAAAATGTGATAATCTCAGGTTTATGTGATACAATGTAATATATAATATTACTAAGTTCCAATACAATGTGCCTGCTCTTGTACAAATTAGTTTTTATTTGTTTAGAATAAAAATTGAGTTTGTGTATTATATTTATTTATTTAAAATAAATGTTATATTAAGTCCTTGTTTGTATTTATTACTTTTTATATAATCCGGTTCATGATTAATTTGTGTCTTAGCAATAGGAATGTTCAAGCAACTTGTGAAACCTTGTGTGTTTAAACAAATGATACAAACATCTGCATACGCGGGTAGTTTAAGTCTTGTAACTGTATTTATTATTCATATTCATAAATTCTCAATCATAAAGAACCTTTTCGAATCAAAAGCTAAAGTAAATAAAAACCGACTAAGTGCATAATTAATTATAAAATTAAAGATTATTTCTCAACTTGCAAAAACGTAGTGGATGAGAACGTGAAAGTTCTCCTTTGAAAAAACATGTATGCTATTTCGTCATCTTTTCACTAACTCAACTATATTTGGCAAAGTTATTCGTAAAACGAAAAATGGATTCCATTATAATTTTGTAGAAACTATTCAATGGCACTATATACTATGGGGTAGACGAGAAAAAACAATCTATCCCCACATAATATGCATGGGTGATACCTTGAAAATATTATATTTCTTAATTTTGTTCTAACATTTTGGACCATTGTGATAAATATGTATACTCATGAAAAATTACAACTTTCTTGTAACAAAGGCTCTCTGCAGCCCCGGATATAGGAAGGAACAAGCTGAGGCCTATGCTCAAGGCGGTAAGTTCGGAGGGCAGCCAAATTCATTATTTACAAACGAATAGACAACTCATAATTTACTTAATTTTGACCACAGAATAAATAAAAATACAATTACAGAACTTTCACTATTATTATACTGTGATCCTATTACCTCAACCGATACCCAGGAGCAGCACACGGAACCAGCTATATTAGCGATAGAAAATTTAATAGTACACGCGTTAAAATATGACAAGGATAAATTTATTTACTGAACAAAAAACTCGAACAGTAAAATTGTAATTTTAATTTAGAATTGCAATTGAATAAACCTATTAGGTTTTTATTTTTACTATACGTCATATTTTTATTTTAATACCAATTTTGTGCTATGGATAAAATATAATTATATCCTTTGTTCATGTCTATACATCTGTAAATAAATAAGCATAACACGAAAAGAATAGCAATTGATGCATTATTTCCGGAAAGCCTATGTCTTAGTGGACATCTAATAGTTGAAATGATAAAAATGATAAAGATAAAAATTAATATAAGTGGGCGGGGCGGCATATTTCAGCTTTTGCCCCGCCTAAAACATTTAAGATCCGGGTCTGTCTCTGAGCAGTAAGTTATTCTTCGTACAGACGGATGGAGATGATGTAACTATCATAAAGGATTATGTTTTCACTAAAAATTAAAATTTACGTTTAGAAAAATAATATGGATAATCCAACGTGATTAGATGATGGAATGAAAAGGCAAAGGCATCTCTGATGAATTGCAGGCGAACAGAATAAAAAAGGGTTTGGCTTTAAAAATGTATGACTAAAATGAATATTAATTAATAAATTAATAACACATTGTTTATTGGTTTAGACTTTATGTGAAGCCATATCATAATATCCATTTTATAGCTTATAACCTATGGTTACCATTAAATGATTTTGTTTTACGTCTCTATTTGCCTGGTTTACGAATGGGGTTAATAAATTATTCAATACAGCAACAGCAATAATTGCAAAAAGTTTAAGTATGTATTATTTCAATACATTGAACCAAGAAACACAATCAAGTTTAGTCTGTGGTGAAAGCATGATTATTCTGTGTATCATCCCTAGTCAAGGCCTGCGTGTTGTTTGACATTTCATGCTGAAATAAGTGTGTCAATTTTGACATTAATTTATATTTTAAAATAAACAATACATCTTGTATTTCAGAGACAAGAAATAGTAAATTTATAATTCTGT
Organism: Calpodes ethlius; assembly: GCA_018251375.1. Taxonomy (NCBI): domain Eukaryota; kingdom Metazoa; phylum Arthropoda; class Insecta; order Lepidoptera; family Hesperiidae; genus Calpodes; species Calpodes ethlius. Next base: position 5,273 of record DWPA01005577.1, read on the forward strand.
ATCTAAATGGTGGATATAACCTTTCTACAGTATTTATGATTTCTGGTTATAAATATAATTATTTTGTTAGTTGTTATTTCTACTTTAATTTATGTATTAAGTAAAATATCTTTGGTGTGGGTTCTGGAATATGAACGTTTATTCATAATATCATAATAAGGAGTAAGATTTGAGTATTTCACCTATTTTAATTATAATAGATCAAGTTTGTCATGGGAGAAGTGGCTGAAAAAAAAGTGTAAGTATTGTTATATTTTTAAATTGTTTTATTGTTCAATGCTTGATCTTAGGGTTATATTCAATATCTGTCTACCCATAATTTCGGAATATGTTGATATATAAAATTATAACAATCAGTTTGAATTTTTGATAGTTACAATGTAACAGACTTGATTATAATGTTTAGATATAATATTGACAATTGTCGTAACTGATCTATCTCCTTTGACATTTATCTATTAGTATTCTTTATAGATGGTAGAAACCAAAATTTGGTTTGCCCAAGGCAGTACCACATATATATCTGCCAAATAACAACTAAATAAATAAATGTTAACACACTCATACCCCTGCAATAGGATTCCCTGTATTGCGGGTGTCATGGACAACACAAATAACATGTCAGTAACACCCATGACCCAAGAACAAATATTTATCTGTCACATAAATATCTGCCCGTCTGAGAATTGAACCCAGGATCCCTCGCTTCACAGTCAGGGTTACTACCAACTAGACTATGGGGCCGTCTTATACAATTGTTTTATATGTTCCAAACATTGCTTAGGTTTGAATAATGTTTGGTTCCTGGTTGTATTTATACAAAAGGGTCAAGGGTCTGTGATTAACTCTGATTGGGATAAATTACTAATGCTTACTGACTGGAGAATTTTTCATAGTTACTATTCCTTTTTTCTTTTTCTGATTGAAAAAGATACAGTTCTTCCCATACTATATTATAATATAATGAATTAGTGGTTTGGAAGAATCTGCATAAGCTTCTATAATATATCGTGTCATAAATTTTATTTAAGTGAAATTGAAATAATCTTTTTACTATACTTTGGATTGGCAGTTTTATGTGGGTCAATGTATTCAGTTCTTGACTCTGATGTGTTTGAAGGTAGTTACAATTATAATCTATCTCAATTATACCACATAAAAGTTTATGAGTACTTATTGTGATATTTGCAATGCAGATGACAATTTAAAGTAAAACTAAGAGGTAAATCTTATTGTAATAAAGTTATATATCAAAAATGTCATTTAAAGCATGTCAAATGTCAATTAATGTAACTGTTAAGCAATAACAATGTAATTATTTAATTTCATAAACCAGTATGATAGCTTTTCATTCTCTGTATAATTTAGAGGTAACTGAATAAATGTTTTGATGCCCCGTTATATAGAATATAATATGTAACACATGTTTAAAACTTAAATGTGCTCTTCTGTGAAAATTTACATTTGTAGTTAAATAATAATTCATAGTAACTTTAAATTTTATCATGTAACTTAGATATAGTTGACTGTAACTAATTGGCTGATTTCCGAGTGTTCTGAGCCATTAGCAGGTCTTCAACATGCAAACTCTCTATAAAGCTTTAACTACTTCTGTCAAAATAAGTTGTAATGTGCTAAACTATGAGACATTAATTTTAAAAAAGTTGCTTTTTTTGTTAATATATATTTTTTTTTATGTTCAGGTCTTTAAGCATTCCATTTTCAAGCCCTAAATATGCTACATTAGCATATGATGTGCTAAGTGTTGACAAGGAAATAAAAGGAAGTGGTGTACAAAGGGTGATAACTATTGATGGAACGAAGCTAGAAATGTTCGTATAGTTATTTTATATTTATCTTTTTTTAAACCATAATTTTCTGATGACATAATAGGAAACATTTATTAAGCAAATTATCTAGAATAATTGAAATTATTATTTAATGTAAACGCAATGAAATTTTAAATAAATTTTAAGTCACAAATTTATTACTATCTGTACAATCTTACTCGCAAAATTACTCAAATATTTTACTATAATATTAATATAACATTGAATTGAAACTCAAGGCGAGGTTATTCCTTTCGAGTTCAACGCGTGCTGTGTTTAATAAAATAGTCAAATGAATATATTAACAGTAAGAAATACGTAAATATAAGAAGTGATTTATTTATAAAGTCGAACCATTTTTTTTAATATTACATGACTTTCGTCGTAAATAAAAATTACGGTTGCGCTCGACCGTTCAACAAGAGGCAAAGGTTCATTCAATTTGTTTCGGAGTGCGGACTGAGCGCACGTGTGAAGCATTGTAAGATAAAAATATATACCTGAAGGGATTAACTTTGAAAATTCTATGTTATGATGGAAAAAAACTTTCGATTTCTCTCTGCCATTTCGTATGGTTTATTTTTCTTTTCAACATAGATCATAACTAAAGTACCACGACAATTGTAGGTGTATGAATATGATTGTGATCTTTTAAATGCAGTGAAGTGAAGGGTGTTGTGTATGAAGTGGGCAAAGTCCTTAGATCAAAAACTGAAATAGCATATATTATTTTTAGATTTTTTCTGTACCATTTACATATCATATCATTCAAACACCACTTATCCGGAAACCTTAGTTTTGTTTATGTTTTTGCTTCTAATTATGTGATCTATGTAATTCAAGATATTTACAAAATGTATATTATGTATATTTGGGTAATGTAAAAACGAGTAAGAGTTATCTAAACAATATGTCGTATTTGCACTCAGTGAACAAAACATCAAGACATCGACAAGCCATGTCGGTCCGACAAAAGATACAACATTACTGTAATGTATATGAATATGTTAAATAGTGTCGCAAATAGTAATATTCAAAGAATGTGTCTCATAACGTAACAAAATGTGTTATAATGTACCTATTACCTGAGGCCATCTGATGTTAGTTGGAGACTAAGAGAAATAACATGTCAGTATTTTGTTGATAAAGATTGAAATAAATGAATGACTTTGAAAATTCTTTCATAGAATTTAAATTTTATGAGAAATAATTAAATAAACATTTGGGCAGAAGGTTATTATGTAAATTATAATGTGATTTTTGTAGCATTGAATCTCATTACGTAGGTACTTATTGTGTAAATTAAAAAGAGGCAAAAGTTCATTGTAATTTTAAATTGAAAAATAAGCAGTGAATGCCACTAGAGTAATAAAATATCTATATTGTGAAACTAAGACACCATTGAAATTTTTATAATAATATCAAACAAAAAATTAATTAATTTTATTATTTTTCCTATTATAATTAGGTGCTTAGTATATAATTTACTCTCATTAAATTTATTATAGGTTGTTTATTAAAAAATATTTTATTTTTCAGATGTTTTCTGGCTGAGGACTTGAAAAGGTTGAGAGTCGCTACTAACGCATTTCTTAAAAACGTCCTGCTCGTTTTGAAGACAATAAACCAATTTAATAAGTCATAAAATTATCAAATAATGGCAGAACATACGCCAGCGCCCACCCCTGCAAGATCCTTGTATGGATTTTTTATGTATTTACTAAGTAAAACTATTCTAGCGATATATTTGATTTGGGCGGTGACTCCAGATTATTATCTGCATTACTTCAATATATATTATTATCCACAAAAGTATTGGGCAACAGCGGTCCCCATACAGTTCTTAGTCGCGCTCACAATGTTCGCTTTTTTTGTTTATCCTAGTTCTAATTTAATGTTGACTAGTAAAATTGATGCTGTTTCTACTATATCAGATTCTTTTAGCCAAGAAAATACTCAAAGAATTAAGAGCAGTTTTAATAGTCCACGTAAATGTATTTGTAAAGATGAACAGAAATGTAAAATGCTTAATTTTTGTACATATTTAAATGAAAACAGATTAGATGGCGTGCCGTCTCTGTATGACTTAAATATTCGTCATGTATGTAAAAAGTTATATCTAAATAAATAACATAAGTGCCGAATAACTGTTTTATATTTATTTTCCCACGTCGAGATTAATTTAGCGATGAATGATGAAATTTTTAGTACTTATTTATTTATAGCCTTTTTTGATTTCATGGTATTTTTTTTTATTATTATCACTTGTAAACAATTACCAAAGTCTTCTCTATGCGTATGTAGGTATTCAAGGTGATATGTGATGGGTACTAGAATTAATTATGTCAATGGTAAAAAGATATCGACGGAAAAAAGTAATACTGCTGTAATTCGGTAATTGCATAATGTTCACCAGAGCTTAAAAACTTCTGAAAATTTACACAAAAAAAACATAACTGCTAAACTATTGAACCTATAAATGTAGTTTTTACAATCCAAATGGATTTTTTTTTTGTATATCGATATTACGAGCTCTAGTCCTTTAAAAAGAAATTAAATAAGTATATAGTCCACGTCACTTTGTAATATCGTAGCATAGAGTTGGTATGAAGAACCAACTCAAACATTACCTCTTTGTTATGCAAATGCAAATACAAACCATAATAGATCTTCCCATATGAATGCGATATGTCACCCTCCAGCCTCTAAACCGTCTCCTCGCTATAACGACACCCTCGCGGCGTGAATAATAGAAAAACAAATATTTTATATTAGTATCGGAATAGGTATACATTTTTATGATATCTACATCTTTAATAACATACAAGCTACAACTTACATCCGCTGTCATGTTTCTTGATTTAGACAAACAATTACACGATTTCTATATTATGTTTAAAGAAATTATGACAATATTTAAAGATAATTTGATTTAATTATGGAAAACAAGGACTAGAAAAACCTAAAATGATGTAAATTTAAATTAATAGTAAAAAGCTTTTTATGCTTTGTTTGTAGAAACGATTTTATGTAATGATTAATGGTTCTTCGAAGCAAAGCGAGGTCGCGTAACTAATCTTGTAAGATGAAAAATGCCTAAGTAGTATCTAATCATTCACTGGCGCCAGTTTGGGGCAGCTGAGGAAGCGCTAGGGCTGACGATGTTTAAGACTACGCGCCATTGATATATACTAGTGATAAAATGTAATAGTATATAAAAATAATATATGTATATCACTTTTTTACAACTTTTACGTGATATATTATTAATATAATGTGGTTGCTTGCTGCTTTAGTATATTTTATAAATTCAATTCGATTGGACCTTTATTTACAACTGAATATACCTACTACATAATTATATATAGTTTTAGGAAAAATAAATATAATTTCGACTTCTCTATTCGTGAACGAGTTTGTATTTGTAATTTATTCAAGAAAATACTACAAATACGTTTGCAACCCTAAGGCGTTACGATATTGTCGTCGGCGTACTATACCCGATTTGTGTATCCGACTCATAATTTTTTTAGGCTGACTACTGGCATAGAAATGATTAGCTTAGAGGCTGAATATCTACAATCTATTATTATTATTGACGTAAGAATATTTCGATATCGTTACATATTTTTTCTAGCAAACCCTCGTAGGACGCTTCGAGAAAAATAGGTCTTTAGTTTACTTAGCGAATAAGATTATCTAGCTACATATACTCAAAGCAGTCAGACTGAAAAACAGAACCAAATAAAATTAGAGGTCGGATTGAAGTAACTGACATATTAAATTTCTATATGCTTTTAATAAATGCACATTACAAGGAATAATTTTTGCTATGGTGGTATTTTAATCCCTAATAATTTGGTCGTTCCCTTGCTATTGCACGTTAGGTACTTCAACCCTCAATTTTTTTTACCTTTTAACAGAATTCCTTATTTCGATATGTCTATAATTAAATCAAGTTTTAAATCTCTTACTACTTGATATATGTGTTATTCCTCGTACAGGTTTCGACCACGGATTCAGTATCTTAAGCGGTTGTTTTCGGCAAAAAACTATCATATAATCTTAGGGTCTTGAACTAACTATATAACAAATTTCATCTAAATCGGTTCTACGGATAAGTGTGAAAAGGTGGTTTCTCAGCAACGCATCAATGCCTATGATGTTACTGATGCCCATGGGCGACAATGACCACATACCAGCAATCAGCTAATTGACGATTTATTAAAAAAAATCAGCAGAGGCTTTATCGAAGCACTGCACACAAAAATCTCGTATTATTATACCCGCAGTATTCACAACTTTTTTACACACTTTATTTTAACTCTTTCTGTCTCTTTATATGTATATATGTATGTAGGGATGTATATCTGGGCGGAATTTTGTAATCGATATTTGAACCTCTTTTTGATACCCAATCAAACTGAAATTTTGAATACTAGCTCATTTCCGATGACAATACAATACTTTGGAATCGTCGACCTGATCTGATGATGGAGCTGGAAGGTGGCCATAAGAACTACAGAATAAAGCGAAACAACTCCATCGTGTTTTGTCTCGTTTGATTAGATTGACGAGTACTTTCATCCTAT
>DWPA01005578.1:0-11693 GCA_018251375.1 Calpodes ethlius
GGGGATAGTCTCCCCGCTTGGAGAAGATCGGATGCGCATACCACCCAAACTGGAAACAATTGTAGTCAATTCAAATCACCAGAGCTTCTATGCCGGGCAAAGGCCTCTCATATGTAATAACGTGATCTGTGGTGCGAGGGGCAAGGAAGCCATCTTAATAGCGTGAACACAGGGATTCCCAAAAATAAACGAAACCTGATTGTATGGGTCAATGAAAACTAAAAATCAACCTCTATGCTTATTTGATACTCAAGTTCTTTAAACTTTCAATTAAGTGGAAAAAAAACTAAAGACAAGATTTTTAAAGTAATTTGGCAATGGTCAATAGGCAAAATAGGATCTCTTTCCCAAAGCTTCCGGCGTGCGCCAAAATGTTTGTAGATAATTATAGTACTTTACGGCTTGCAAGCCAGTTTTTATATTCCTTCTTCTCTCGTCTTTCTTGACCGGCAACGCATCAATCCTGCCTTTGAAGATGTTACTGATGATTCTTTTGCCTCAGATCAAAGTAGGTATATATTTCATTTATTTCTTAAAGACCACGTGGCTTCCTGCTCCTTATAACTATTTGAACTTAGTAAGATTCCTAAAATAACAGATTAATTCGTTACAACCATATCTTTCGCCAAAAAGACGCTTGCTAAAATTTTAGTGACCAGTTTCTTAAGAGTATTATGAATTAACTAGTGCCCTAATATCCATACTCACGAAGAATTGTCTTGCAGTCTCAGCCGCACGCTGGTCTTCCTTCGTCGACGTGGCCGGCTCCAGCCAAGAGAAGTCCAGTGTGATGCCCATGATGCCTGCGACCATTTAAATTATGCTGAATAGTTTCCAGAAGAGTCAGTTAACGAGCGAATTCCTATCTACTCAATAGAATAGGACCCGCTTGCAAATCCCTTTACCCGATGAAAGACTTGTTTCTGCGACAATGATTGGAACAAAATTCTGAAATTTCTGTGATGTGTGTGTGAGATGGCCTTTAATCGCATTTAGCAGATAAAATCTTCACATTTTACATCGTAAAATCGACGGACCTTTCATCGACTACATTAATTCTACAAAGTGGCTGTGAGTTCCTTAATAAAGATGATAGTAACCGGTAGTAATGTAGTAACAGATGCATAGGTCAAAGATTAATAAGATCGTAAACATACAATTATCGATAATTCAGTCGGAATGTGCGTATCGATATTACACATATAGATAAAGATATTACATTTAGATAAAGTCGACGTGTTTTCCAGGACTCGTAATATATATATTTTTTAATCTTATATGTATGGTCACGGGCACCATATCGATATATCTGTAGATATTCGGGACACAAGTTTTTTTAAGGTTCCGTAGTCAAAATGATCCTACAGTTTCATCATGTTCGTCAAATCTTATTTTTTTTTCTTCAGTATACCTCTCTTACATGTGAAGCGGAGATGAATTCTTTTTCTCGTCTAATCCTTGATTTACGTAGTAAAATATGTCATTTCAATTATATTATGGGTTGGCCCAAACTTTCCGGACAACCCAACAGTTTGCGATAGTCTGTAGTTATCACCATTGAACATAACGTAACATTGAAGATCGTTAAATCTGAAAAGAAGAATCAAGTTGACAAAGACTCACTTCTCCCTCTACTGAACTCCTTCTTGAACATGCGGTAGACCATGCCATGCGCGCGGAGGACGTTGTGCGCGCACATGTAGTCCTCGAACCCGCTGGCGTTGCGGCCGGGAGCGTCCAGCCCGCCGTACCCGTCGTGGCAGAACGACAGTGGCTCGTTGAACGTCAGCCACGCCCCCACCTTGTCACCGAACGTCTCGAGCAGGACCTGGAAGTACTTTGACTTAGTGTCTGCATTGCTCCATATCATCACAAATATGAATCTTCTATCGCTTCTAATGGCCTCGGCTCGTAACGGATAGAGTGGGATAACTATGGGATATGAGCAGGTTATAATGCGTGTTCAACGCGACGATGACTGCGTTACATAGATATATTATAATTGATCGCGTCGTGCCAATTTCGATGCAGAAAGATACTTACCCACATATTTTAAAACAGTACTATGAAGTCTCATAGAAATCGACTCTACTGTAGTATGTTGAACAATGCTAAACAACTAACAAAAAAGATACGAATCGATCCTTTCTTGAGACCTCTTACTATTATTTGTGAATACTGGCGTTGAACGTAAAGATATATCGAAACATAAAATAATATTATTAGATGTCCTCATGTAATAATATCATTATCATAATTATAATCCATGACGATTCTGCAACACGGTTTGGATCTCCTCTCACAATCTGAGGGGTACACCCCATAGTCCATCACGCTGACCAAATAACATTGGCAGACTTTACACACCTCTCACAACAGATCATAATAAATTATGATATATTCACCCACCCTTGCATAGTCGACGAAGTAATCAGCCATGACTGGATTAGTCCATCCTCCCAGGTCCTGCAGGCTCTGCGGCAGGTCCCAGTGGTACATGGTGACCAGCGGCTTGATGTTGTGGCGGAGGAGCTCGTCGATCAGGTCATTGTAGTACCGCACGCCGTCCTCGTTCACTTCGCTGCCGATACAAATCAAGTTATGGCACGTTAGTGTGCTTCCGATATGTATCTAAATAACTGATAAGTATCACGAATTCATAAAAATATAGGAAATTACAGACGCTACCTAACAATTTAATAATTATTTAGATATGTTAATATCATGAGCTAGCATTAAGGGTTGCCATATTTAATGATCTGTGTTATGGTTGACTGTAATTCTCTCTAAGGCAGACAATCCTCCAGATATGCGAGGAAACAGGCAAAGTGCGAGGAAAAATCCACCAATAGGATCATGTCATTACTCTAAGCTAATAAAGTAATCTGATTTGTGGTATTTCCTCGCAAGCCTCGCTACTCCGCTGATTTCTGGTGGAATTTAGACGTCGTGGTAAATAACGATTACTGTATTAAAATTATATCTTAAAAGGAAAATATATTCAATTATATCTTAAAAAAAGGTCATATCTGAATTATAAAGCTTGGTTATGAATATAGTAAATATTCCATCAGGCTCCAATCTTCGTGATAATTCTAAAGATATTCCAAGCAAACATCATCTGTGCCGAGTTTCTCATGCAACTCTTACTTGCTAAATCCAGTGGGCAATATCCTGGGCCAGGAGATGGAAAAGCGGTAGAACTGCACGCCGAGGGACACCATCAGGCTCACGTCCTCGCGGTACAGATGGTAGGAGTCGGCGGCCACGTCACCGCTGTTGTGATCGAAGATCCGTTGCGGATAGTCATGAGTGTACCGGTCCCAGATGCTCTCGCTTTTGCCTGGAGCGAAATACAAACCCATAGACATGTACCCTACTCAGTAACACATAAATACATTTCTTGTTGCAAACTTAGAAAATATCGAATTGTCAATTAAAATATGTTTGGTAAGTACTCAAAATCTACATTACTAGTTCTACTTTTATGCGTGTACCCAGCTTGTGCTCAAACGGGAGTTAAGGGGAGAAAAATCAACTTTTCATAGTCCATGGGATGCAAACGCATAAAAGAAAAGAACTTCTATAGGAAAATATACAATATGTTGTCGTAAAGTTCGTGCCAACTTTCATTAGTAGAGCGTGAAACCTGACTGAATATATCACAATTATTGAAAACTTAAATATTTGAAAGAACTGTGTTTTAACTTTCCGGAAAACCCAATATATGCATACTGGATGGCATAAATCCTATATCTCCTCTTGGTACACAAATAATTTTTTCCATTTATTATATGAATGATCCTAAAATGTTCTCACCAGAAACATTCCAAGCTCCCTCGATCTGATAGGACGCAGTGGCAACGCCAAACAAAAAGTCCTTGGGGAAACATAGCTCCTCGCCGCGGGCTGGTATACCGCTGGCAACTCTGAATAAAAATGTATCATGTTAGTATAATATCTATATTTTAATACGTGAACCATTAACTTATTTATACCTCTTTTTTAGAAAGTTGCGCGGATTCCATATATGACACTCTTTTTGTATGTAGGAGAAGTGCAGAACGCTAATATTATTCCATAATAAAGCTTAAAAAGTACATTAAATCAATAAATAAAACATTACACACACTGCCATGCATTTGACACACACACGGATAATAAGACACATTTACTCTTTTGTTTTTTTAAAGTCAATCTGAAAAGAGTTTCAAATATTAAATACTGAACTAATCCTTTGACATTATGAATTACGGTCGAATTTCGACCGCAGAACGGGTCTCAATTAAATAATATTAACACATTACAATTCCTCGAATCCTGATCGGTACGGACAACATATTAATAACGGGACACATAGCCACATACTACAATTCCCTTTATTGTGGATGACCATGAACAACAAACAAAGGCAACAACATATACATCCGTCGTTAAAATCGTCATTAAATTTTCTGCCTGGTTATGAATCGTCCCCAGGTTCTTTTAAACCAATAAACGACGGTACTGCGTGGTAACAATTAGACGACACCGTTGACACCACAGTCGCTCTATCCCAGAACAAATATTTATCGGCACACTTGCCTGCGCCGGCGCATGTTCATGTTCCTAAGCTATAAAGCTGTTCAATTTACCTACTAGGTAAATTCGAGATGACACAGAATGTATTCACAAAATGGTTTCTGTTTTCGCTGTGTTCTTTACATATTCGCAAAGCTAAATTACTTATTAAAGACTCGTGTGAAAACACAAACAAAATTAAAGCTATCTTAGTTAGCATAGTGTTAGTACTAATAACCTATTAATGATTAAACTTACCCGTGAAACACAGCAATTAATATGGCTATAATTAACATTATTATAATTGTCTGGTTCGTTGAGATCTGGCAGCGTTCCCTACCAGACAGATACCCCGCTGACACTGCGCTCGATACGTTAATATTATTGTTATTATATAAAACAAACCATAACATTATTAAGATAACTAAGTTGTGGTACCTACCATCCCGTATAAAGCTAAATAAAGTTATTACTAATAGGGTAAATGCCCCGATAACGTGCCTTCTTTTAATGTTATCGTCACATTAAACTTTACAAGAGCACAGCATAAATTATAGTTTAATATTAGTAAGGGGTCTAATAAGTAATATTAGTCTTTACAAGGGTTATTATATCACGAACAATTTAAACTTCCGACAATTGTAATCAAATAGAAGATGGGTTCAAAAATAGTGAAGTGTATAGAATATTATAAGTCGTAATGTGCTCTATAGCATTCAACTTTTGGGACAATAACACAGGATAGATTTTTCATATTCAAAAATATACAATGAAATGACTTAATGAGACATGAATTCCTATATCTAAAAATACAATACACTCACTTATACATATAAAATAATTAAAAATAAATACACAAAGAACCACTAATAAATTTAATAAAGTTACGATAGTATTCAGAAAAGTAACTTTCTACTAATGGATACATTGTAACAAAATTAGGTAAGTAATTTAAGTTGAATGCAAATATTCGTCTTGTAGGCTATATTATAATTATAGTACAAAAAAGTTTTGTGCCCTACAAAAGAAAAATGTTATCAGCGAATGTTAAATTAACATAAATAAAAAAAAAATTAATGGGTATTAACTTACAATTGGCAATTATTAACCTTAATTACTACGTAGAAAGTGAAAATAAAAAGGTTTATATTATAGGTGGTATTCGGGTCATTTACCCTACGTTCCGACTATCGCGGGATGTCAACGGTATTTATGAACATTATATTGCATACAATGTGCCTTTGTTGCAGCATGGTTTACTTGATAGGCAGAAAAATGATTCAACAATTAATTAGGTGTACCCTAGTACATTATTTAATTATTGCTAAGTGAATACCTAGCTTACTCTATTGCACCCCACTAGTTAAAGGGATACTTATAAAACACATTAAAATCTTCAATAAGGTCATAGATTAATAAGCTAAGCCGCTTAGCTCACGACGCATCGCGCCGACGCGGTTAACGGTGAATATCGCACTTCTGCATTTTGCTGGTTTGCTGCAGATGCTCATATTGATCAAGTAGTACAAAAATACAAGTTTCTATATCTACGTCGAGCTTACATTGCAATGTGACTTGCTACTCCTCACTAGATGGCGTAGCACGCACAAAATTGAATCGTTCTATAAGCGGAAAATTCTCGACTGTTCTTAAATTCTTGAACGTTCTCAAATATGCGCGTAGGTGCTCACAGGTGGCGCTGTCCGGGCATATATAAGGGGCTCAAGCCGGCTCAGTCGACGTATCATTCAGACAGCATTCTTTTGGAAAGTGAGAAGTGATAGCGCCGAAGTTCAAAGCGTAAAAGTTAAACTGGTGAATTCTTCTAAAATCTGTTACGATGTCTCTGTTACCATATTTGTACGACGTTCAGCGCCCATTTAACCAAATTGTCCCTCACGATTTCTTCGACATCAATCAGTTTTTGAGACCATGGGAAAACATTATCAAACCTATGGAGCAACTGGCGAACGTAATGAACCAGCTGGCAGTGACGGAGGGATCGAAAATATCATCAGACAACGAAAAGTTCCAAGTGAACATTGACGTGCAGCATTTCGCTCCGGAGGAGGTGTGCGTCAAAGTTGTCGATGGGTTCGTTATTGTCGAATGCAAGCATGAAGAAAGAATGGATCAACACGGATTTGTTTCGCGACACTTCGTCAGGAGGTATGCTTTGCCGAAAGGTTGCTTGCCTGACACAGTGGAGTCCAAGTTATCTTCAGATGGCGTGTTGACAGTCACCGCACCGAAAGTTCTGGTACTACCATCGAGTGGCGAAAGAATCATTCCAATTACACACACAGGGCCAGTTAAAAAACAAATCGCATCACCGGAGCCAACGATAGAGGAAGAGTAATTTTGTAAATTACGTCTAATGAAAATATTTCTAATTTTTTTTTTTTTTCAAGACTGAGTTGTTCTTTAAATATGTGCTATTGATGTATACTAACCTAAGTTGTGTAAATATATAAATATAATGCCACAAATCATTATTTCTTTTATTTGAATTCCTAACCTGTTTACTAAATAAATTAAAACAAACCGTTGAAATTATTTTTAATAATTGAAGAAAATTTATTAAAAATAAAAATGACTTATTTCACTGACCATAACATCACAAATATTATTTGGATTCTAGTCTTCACATTAAGATCTCCCGTGTTTTCGGAAACTAGGATCAACCCACTCACAAAAACCACACAAAATATAAAAAAATATTGTAACCAAGACTAATAAGAGAGACTGTTATACGATAAAAATCTTTATTACCTGTATGCACAGACTTGAAATGCATCTTTTCGAAACCTTGTTTTTTTCCACACCCTTGAACTCAACTGAAATGCACGCCAGATATTCAGACATAACTAAACAAGCAATTTAATGTTAGAGCCAAAACGAAATCGAAAACTTGGCAACAGTTGTTACCGTACATAAACACACTGAAATCTTTGGTAAACAAACGGCTAACTCGGGTTTAACTAATACCTAATAATATAAGTGACTAGTGTGAGATAAAATAGTATTTGAGAAAACTATATTTCCTTTTTAGGGTTCTGTAGTGAAAATGGAAACCTTTATTGTCATGGCAATATAAATATTACAAATTAAAATGTGGAAAGGTGTGTTTTGTTTGCGATACATCACTTATATTTAAGATTAATAGGAGTAAAATATTTTTTGACCATGTAAACAGTGTCGTTACGTGTATCAAATTGGTTAAATTTTATTATTTTATTTTAAATACCAAGAAAACAACGCATGTGTAATATACACTGCCAAATGTGTAAAATGTTGGTAAAAATCACAATTATTTTAGTTATATAAATTTATTTCCACTTCATATTTAACATATTTAGCTATTATAGCTTAGTGGTTCGAACGCTAGTTCCCCGAACGTGGGGCGAGAGTTCGAATCCTGCACGCACCTCTAAATTTCTAAAAGTTATGTGCGTATTACACGTAAATTATCACTTGCTTCTGTGAAGAAAAACATCGTGAGGAAACCTGCATACCTCAGAGTTCACCATAATGTTCTCGAAGGTGTGTGAGGTCTGCCAATCTGCATTTGGCCAACTTGGTGGACTGTGGGTTATACCTCTTACCTTGTGAAAGGATACCCGAGCCCAGGAGTGGGACAATTAAGGGTTGTAATGATGAATAATATTCGCAGTATATGCTACAGATATACAATACTAATAAATATATATATCGAATTAACATTAGCATACCTAAAAGTGTTCAATGAGGCTAAAGAAGTTTTCATATTAAAATATTAGATATTTCTGAAAACTATAAAATCATTAAATAATAGATCTAATTAAATATATTATTTAACTTATGATCTACAGTTTAAATAACTGACAAAGACGTAACATTAGAATACATCTATAATAACTCACTAATTTATATCAACACTATTAATAATTATTATTGGATATTATTATAATACATCAAATTTATCAATTATATTCTTGAATTTAACACCAGAAGTGTAGGGGAGTGGGATGCTACTTGTTGGTTGGAAACATATTAGTATAGATTACATTACAAGAACACAAAAACGTAGGGAATTTCGATTTGATGATAAGTATCAATGAAGTCTGAGATGGTGAACTCGTATAAGATTAAAGAATATAATACTTAATGAAAGTCTCAAACCTTCGCTTCATTAGTTTATATTTTTTATTTATTCTTTATACTAGTAATTATGAAATATTTGATAGGACCTAAATGTTATGCAGATTTGTAGTTTTTGGATTTAAACGCCTCACTAGTTAAAAAAATAGAAAAAAAAAATTGTATAAACATCAATACGCATTTAAGTATTGGAATTTGTTATAATTAAAAATAACATTTTATTCTTTTTAATACGTTGACGCACTTTATATAATACTATTATATTTATTACCTTAGTGTATTTTTATAACGCATAAGTCAGCGCCATCTTGTGATGAGTAGAATGTACTATATAGAAAAGTTATTTTTCTAGAATGTTCGTATTATGATTTGCTAACTCAGCGCCATCTACCATAAAAGTTACGTTATAAATAACCGGGATATGAAACATTTGGTTAAGTATTGACCATTATTGTTTGTGCTTTTTATCTGTGACTCATCATTTACCGTCAGGTAAATCTTCATCTTGTTTGTTAGTTATTCACAGTTAAAATGGATGGTATGGACAACACTTATATAGCATCACTAACTTTTACGATGCAAGAAGAAATATTGTTTGACTATATAAATGTCTAAAAAAATTGTTAAATTCGAAATTAAATAATTTCTTTTAATATTTGTAAATTTAATCAGATAACATTAACTTCACAAATTATAAAGGATTAGAGCCCACTGACTGGTCATGATTTCAATGTATAGTTACTAATGAGTAATTAGACACTAAAGATTTATCCATCTATAGACTATGATTAAACTATATCGATATTTTGTATATAATATAAAGATAATGTAAAAGTAAGTCAGATAATCCGATAAAGTCATTTCCGATTTAGAATTATATTGTTTTTGAATAACTTTTCTTTTGCTTTGTTACCAATTACCAAAAATGTTTTGAATCACTGGCGTGTTTTGTTTTCTCGACTATTCTATAACCTTCCACTCATTACTAGATGGCGTTTTACGATATAAATACCTTACAGTCTGTAGCACGACAGTCAGTTCAGTGACAGTTGAAGCAAAGCAATATTGATCGTTTTAGCTACAGAGAGACAGCACGAAGAAACCGGCCTGCATATTTACTTATTTTGCTGTGTTTTAAGAAGAATTTATTAGCGTCAGTTCAGCAAATATGGCGTTCCTACCATTTTGTATCGAAGGAAGACAACCTCGATCGTGTTATCACCGACCGAGCCATATTGGCGAGCAGCACTTCGGATTGGGTCTGACACCAGAAGACTTCCTAACTACAATACTCGCTTTGCCACAACGACGAAGCCCTTACAACAGATCCTGGATGAACATGCAGGCGGCGAACATGGACGCTGGATCGACGATTACGAAGGAGAAAGATAAGTTCCAAGTGAACATTGATGTTCAACACTTTGCACCAGAAGATATCGCTGTGAAAACTGCCGATGGGTTTCTGATCATTGAAGCTCGTCACGAGGAGAGGGAAGACGAACATGGTTTTGTTTCTAGAGGATTCTCGAGGCGGTATCCACTTCCTGAAGGCATAGAGGCGGAAAACGTCTTTTCAAAGTTATCTTCGGATGGTGTACTTACCATCACAGCGCCATTGAAGCCTCCGCCGAAGGAATCGAACGAGAGAATTGTTCCTATTATCCAAACGGGTCCGGTGCGCAAACAAGTTGACGGTGGGATGAAGGAAGAGAAAACAGAACAAAGTTGAATAGTTCCAGAAAGCTTCGCCACTTAAAACTTTTTAGCGATATCATTTGTAGTTAAATTATATACCAGCTGTTTAACATTCCAGTGTAAATTTAGGAAGCGTGATTTTCCTAAGTTAGAAACATTCTATGGCTAAATCCATTTATATCAATTTCTCAATGTTCTTAATACTAAGTATTTAAATAATAAAATTTCTAGTCACAATACGAATAAGTATGTATTTTTATTTGCCTAAACCTGTTCATGAAAAATGATTCATTAAAATCTGAAATATATTCACGATGATTACCATTCATTTTTGAATCAGAAGCAAGATGCACTGTTGCACTAATGTTACTAACGCCATCTATTTTGTCGCTATTACGTACAGTTCTGTACGTAATAAGTTCTTAAATTACATACAAGATGGCGCTTTTACCAATTCGCTGTATGATTAGCTTACTAGTGGTTTGAGCATTTCTTTACCGAAGTTGGGGTATTGAGTTCGAATCCCGCGCCTACCTCTAATGTACAAAAAACTTATGTGTCTATTTAAACAATGGCGTAGCGGATTTAACTCGCGTTCGTCAAAGAATACTTTCGTAGCGAATTCGAAAATCATAGTATTGATGAGTAGTGCCCGGGGCATGATGCTGCTTCTTGTCGTCCTTTCCCTACGCCACTGCTATTAATAGTTAATTATCAGTTGCCTTAGTGAAGTTAAAAAAATGTAAGGAAACCTTTACTCCTCAGAGAGTTCCATAATGTTCTTAAAGATGTCCTCTACACCGTATATGGTTTGCATAACTAAGGCTCGGTAACCTCACACTGTAAGAAGTGACTTGAGCCTAGAAGCAGAACAGTTATGTTTTGTGATAATGTTCCATATTTATTTGAGTATTTAAATTCAAATCTTTCATGAGATCTCAAGCAATCGACGAATTGCTAATCTTATCTTATCTGCAGCTAATTTTTTTGGAAAATAATTATGATGTATTTTTTACACACTTTTATTCTGCCTGTTTATATGTAAGTACATCTGACATTTGATCCACTTCTTAATATCCAATGAAGCTGAAATTTTACCCACTCACGCATTTCCAATAACAATTAAATCATTTGGAACCGACGACGTCGACCGTGACTGCTGGAAGGGGGCCATAGGAACTCTAGAATAAAACGACAGAACCCCATCAAGTTTAGGCTCGTATGATTAGTATTGGCGAGTATTTTCATCCTATATAGTAACCAGGGTCTGATTCACTACATACAGGTGTATTTTTTAT
>DWPA01005579.1:0-11692 GCA_018251375.1 Calpodes ethlius
TATTAATAAACAAATGTGTATATTAATAATCCCTAAGAGAAGGCGAAAAAATTTAGTTGGCAAGTCGAGTCTAACACTTGTTATTGTTGTAATGAAGATGTATTACAGTCATTAATTAATGTCTGATACAAGCAAATATGAGCCTGAAGTTAGATTGGTAACACCTTAGAGTAATAACGCTTGATACCTCAATGATCGTACGTAATGTATAAAGTATCCCTTTGCCGTAGGGCTTACTGAAATATCGATGAAATTTCTAAATACCATGAAGAAGTTAACAGGAACTCAGACTAGATGCATTTCGAGTAAATAATATGAGATAAACGCCATCTGTTATGTAACTGTAACATTATTTTTAAAAGCAACACTTGTTACTTTCTTCTTGCTTTCTACAATTTTCTGTAGATGGCGTTAATACGATAGTATATTCAACTGTGACAAATAGATGTCGCTACTTATTAAAAAACAATTATAATAATTATGTTATTATAGGTTATAATTCAGAGCCAATAACAATGAAGTTCAGTTTGTTATTGAACAGACGATAATTTAAAACAAAACTATGTTTTATAGTGCTGACATCAAAACACAGATGGCGTATGTTGTATCAAAAAGAAAAATGAACCGTGCTTTTTTAATAGTTTTTTTTGTTCTTATTTCTAACATTAAGTATTTGTTTGAGTCAAATCTTGCAAACTGAATAAAAACTATTTCCCATTCTGAGTTATTGTATTTTCCAAATTGCTTTTATTTTACAACAAAACTTCATTTACGGAGAACTTGACAATAGGGTTGAAATATCTACGCAAATATTAATGTCAGCCATTACGTTCAACATAAGAAGGTATATTTTAGGGCTAAAAAAATCGAGTCGTGTCTTCTTTTTTTTTGCTTTTTGTATATCGCTGTAAATTTAAAACGTTTTTTAGTTTCCGTAGTCAAATGAGATATTTCATTTCATTGTATTAAAATTTGCTAGCAAAATTCACTATTTATGGCCTTTCCTTTTGTTTGAAAAGCTTTACCATTTCGGATTTAAGTGAAGGAGGAAGAAGAATCAAAGTCTATGTTAAATTCTTCTTTTCGTTGCACTTGACTTTTATATCATGAAATATCTACGCAAAAATAAAGTTCCTAGTACCATAAAGCTTCAGAAATTATTTGATCCTGAATAGAGTTTAAAAAATAGGTCGTTTCATAAGCTTCAAGGCTCGACAACCATTCACTATGTCATCAACAATTTAACAAAAGAAGGGTCGTTAAGTTCGCTATAAACAAACCACAGTATGCAATGAACCGGTGGTCAGTCTACTCTTGACATAGATACATAATAGTTCTAGTGGACATTAGTCCCGTAAAGCCGTTGCTTTGCCCGGTCAAAGATTATCTCTCTTGCTGACAAAGGAATAACAAAATCAAAGGTTGGCTGGAGGCGTCAAAAGATTTATCTCTTCATCTCTATATGACCTGTTTTCATCTTGTTATTGTTACTTTCTTGTTAAACCTAATCTTTCTTTTTTAATCTTTGTAAAATTAAAAAGATTACTTAAAGGTATACTTGATAGCCCTTGCACCGCTTCGATAGATTTATTCCTATTATTGGATTGTCCAGAAAGTTCGTGCCGATACTTTAGATCATTTAGAACGCACCTCATTTAAATATTGACGAAATGAACGAATCGTAACTAAACTTTTTCTAAATATGGCTGAAGCTATCTCTTGTAGAATATGTACAGTGTACGTAATTTGCTTTCAGTAATTATATCATTCAGTCAGGTCTCTCGCGCCACAACACTAATAACAACCTATGATTGTTATTAATAATTAGTTCTTGATCACGTGTCCATTTATTACAGAACTGGAACTAAAAATTATATTTAACATTGACATCGTCTAGTAGTGGCTTCTCTTTCACTCTCTCTCTTATTTTCTCTTTTTGAAAGTTTCCAAATATATATTTTTAATAACGAACAGTATTTTTTATAATATGTAAAAAAATAATTGGATTATAGGAATACATATTCTCAAATTAAATTTGGCATATTTTGTAAATTCCCTCCTGTCCCGTAACGATAACATTTTATTACATTATGATATCGAATAACTACGTTCTCAAATCTTAATGTATTCTAATGGCAATTCATTAAGTGAAATAAAAATTCATCGTGTTCGCAGATACGTAAAAATCCTCATTTGAATATTCGTGACGTAAAAATATATTAAAATAGAGCATTAAAACTATCGGATCTATGTGGGTTGCTAATGGTCCATATCACGTTTTTCGACAGCAGACTGCGTGTCCAAGAGAACAACTGGCTAGTATCAAGCAACTAAGTTACATGTAAGTCAAAAACGAATACCTATCGAGCGACAAATCTATATGTAAGTCGAAAAGAAACACATATCGAGCAACAAAGCTATGTGTAAGTCAAAAAGAATCACATATCGAGCAACAAAGCTATGTGTAAGTAAAAAAAAACAATTATCGAGCAACTAAGCTATATGTAAGTAAAAAAGGAACAATTATAGAGCAACAAAGCGATGTGTAAGATGGAAAGGAACACCTATCGAGCAACAATTATATAGAAGAGGCGAAAATAAACATTTATCGAGCAATGAAGCTACATGGATGAAGGAGACGCTCCTTTTATTCAGTCTAATTTTGTAAAAGGAGACCGCTAAAATTGTATAACGCCTGAGAAGATGTAACATACGTTACAGCCAATTCTCGTATTATTAAATACATAATTAAACGTTACTATTATCAAAAAAATCTAGATATCTATGAGGATAAACAGAAACACCAAGCCAAGTCATCATAAAACCTAGAAATATTAAACAAGGAAAAACATATTGTAACATTTTGACAAATAATGTGATATTTTGTTTTATTGAGATGCGTCACATTGAAAATGAAGAATGTTAAAATAAATTAATAGTTTAAAAAACTAAAATTAGATTTTTATACTACGAGTAAATTGTTTACTGTATTTTCGATCATTAAGAAGTTTATTCGTCTGGAGCCAATCCTAGTATAGCAAAATCACTGTAAGTTCATAATGTTATTAGATAGCTTTTTAATATATCTTGCTTATGTTTTTTTTAATTTTCAGTTAATAAATATTTTTAATTTTTATTTTAATTGCGTTTATTTTACGCCACGCGTAGCGAGCGGGGACGGCTAGTATTTACATATATTTAAGCTTAATTTAATGCCGAAAGTCACTTTCAGACTGGGGGTTATAGGTCTATGACTATAAGAAAGAAAGAAAGAAATGAAGACGTAACACAATCTTCGCAAATTTTACTGACACTTTGCTGAATAAATAAATAGTGAAAGATATTGCGGCGGAAACCGCAAAGGAAAGGCTGCCCCCAGCCTACACCATAGTGTAGTATTTATTATAATTACTAATATGGCCCTCGGCCTAGCTGGCGTTATTAACGGTTTTAAAATTATCTATTTATTATGATTACAAAAATTAGTATTCACTTTATATCTAGATAAGAATATTTTAATGTTTTTTTATAACTATTTAAAATATGTACACATATGGGTGGCCTTATTTAAACCAAACTAAATGCGTTCGAATCGACATTCTTCCTACATAATTACCATTTTCAATATTTTACAAAGAAAACATATTTTCCGTCGTTACTACCTCGGATCGTTTATTGATAAACACGTCATCATGTTGGTGAATTAGTAAATGACGTCAATGATGGAATCCGTAATACTATTTGAGGCTAATAATTTAGATTAGAATCCAATTTACTGTAAGGTCCTGGTTCGAGTTTACGTAGATGACGTTAACAAAGATTCCGGGTGTTAACGAGTGACAGTATTATAATTTTAACTATCTTGTGTTAGAACAAGGTCAGGAAATAAAACTATTTTGATGATAATGTAGACGGCTCCGTAGCCTAGTTGGTAGTGACCCTGCTAGCGAAGCGAGGGGTTCTGGTTTCCATTCCCGACCGCGACAGATATTTATGTGACGGATTAATATTTATTTTCGGGTCACTGGTGTTATTGACGAATTATTTGTCTTGTCCATGCCACCCGCGATACAGGCAAACCTACTGCGGGGATATGAGAGTGTTAGCGTTTATTAAAAAAAATAACATCTTTGAATGTATCAATGATTATTAAATAGAAAATTATGTACATATTACAATGTCAAGCGTCACAACCATCTTTTCTATATTTTCATTTGTCAACCCAATTAAACAGTCATTTCAAAAGACACGAATAACTAACTGCCAGTATCAAAATTATGCACAAATTCAATGACCTACGTTCAACGAAATAAAACAGTTTAAGCTTAATTTATATAACATAAATAAATAAATACCAGGTAATCAATACGCAGGCAGTGATAGCCTAGTCGTTCGAACGTTGGTTTCAAGAAAGGCGGGCGTGAGTTCGAATCCTGCACGCACCTCTAATTTTCAAAAAGTTATGTGCGTATTACTAGTTAATTATCACTTACCTCGGTGAAGGAAAACATCGTAAGGAAACCTGCGCACCCAAGATTTCACCATAATGTTCTCGAAGGTGTGTAAAGTCTGCCAATTCGCACTTGGCCAGCGTGGTAGACTATGGCCTATACCTATACCCTCATCTCATGAGAGGAGACTCGAGCCCAGCAGTGGGACAATTATGGGTTGTAATGATGATGACTTCATGACATAATGATTGTAAACTATCATATTCACCAATATTTATGTTGTCAATATAAATATTAATATACAATATACACCGTTTAATTTGAAATAAATAATAACGTTATTGGTTATAATGAATTTATGAATAATTAAATATTTATAATATCTTGTTCAATTTTCATGTCAATTCCTGATAAGTATGTAAAGCTTAACAAGAATGACAAACTAATGTCTTGAGAAAAGCAAAAAGTGTGGGGTCGGTTGCGGTGCAAACGATATACGTACGTGACATTTTTTAGCCTAAAATCACGGTTCGACTACTCTTCTACCAGCAGGTGTTTTATTGGTGTAAACACTAGGAGAAATCTGTCCGTGCTTCTTTGCGCCCTTAAAAATCTATTCCAGCCATGCTAACGAAGGGTTTCAATCCCAGATTAACATGGATGTTAAGTTTCAACTTTACTGAGATTGTTCAAGCTACCTATTTGTCATACCATATAGTCCGCATATTCATACAGTAGCCAATTATCACAAACTGTTTATTTCGATTATTCGTATTTATCCAGTTCCTTCTTTCATCCTTTATCCATGGTTGTTCCCTTTTAAATGAGTTATTACAGAATAATTAATAAAAAAATCAGGTGTAAACTTCTAAACTTAAAACACTCCCAGTTTATAAAGTGACAGGTGTTTCAACTTATTATGTACTTGCCAAAGCAAGTTAATGAGGTTCAGTCTTCGTTTTATAACCTTCTCTACCATAAATAAGGATTCCACCGCCTCAGCAAGCGAAATGGTTCCAATAACCTCTCAAAATGACGTTACGAGATCCGTTCATCCACAAAATTACCCCATCTCCAGGTGCCGTCCCGTACGCTGTAAAGTGGCATGAATATTTAAACACGTTATTAAAAATATCGTCCCCCGTCTAATCACGGAGACAATTAACGGGACGCGACGACAACGACACGACTACGCTTTTAGCCCGCTGAATATTTAATACAGTGTTCACTGCTTAGGCTGGGCCGCACAGAAATAGTATTTTGGGGCGAGAGCAATCAATACTTTGATACTGTATTTCTGTTTAACGTTGCTTGGTCGTAAAATTTGTTTCTGGAATAGGCGAGCGTTTCATTTTTCAAATTTCGAACGCCCATATTAAACTATATGAGCTTGAACAAAATGGCTACTAAATAAGCTGTTTTATGAAACAGCCAGGTTTATGACCTAACAACGATGTAGTAATATTATGTAATATACAGTTCGTTAATGAAGTTGTAAGTATTATGAATTCTAAAATATACCACGATTAATTTTATCAACCATTATACTTTCCATATTATATAGTTTACCTCAAAAACTATTATATCCTTAAAATTGGTTTTTGTAAATATTTTTTATTAATGAGTAAATTCCTATTTAATGACTTAATTAAAAACAATGGACATTAAGGACAAGAACAAGAAGAAAACTTTGAAATTACAAACCGTGTTGCAATTAAGTCTTATTATAATCATATCGTAATGTGGTACAAAAATAGTTTCTTTCGTAATGGTCCTTCGAGCATCACGTATTTCACAGATTTTCATAGCAGTTTTCCCTCCATTTCATTTCTATAAAAAATGCTTTCAATAGAGAAGCTTTCAAACGAAAACGCACATACCGTCAGACGTCTATTCAACATTTCCTCAAAAAATAAACTATTACAAACCGCCCAGCGTTCAGCCCTCCCGAAACAACAGAACTGCAGAATCATGGCGTATACAAACACCGGCGGTTAGGTCCCGTCCTCATATGGCGTTTTTAATAGCTTATGGTGCAAACCCGCAATAACATTGGCTTATAATATGTCAAAATGGGGCAGCTTAGAGATAACAATAAAACAAATATTATTTTAATGTCCAAAAGTAGAAAATAACATTTGAAACGAGCAAATTAACACCAGAGCTCATAATTATAAATAAATATATCCGGCATATTGTTTAGCAGCTTTCCGAGAGTGCTTTAAATATATTCCAATCAAATGTTTGATTAATCTACAACCTCCCATAAAGATAAATTAAAAAAATGTTTTAAATAACAATATAGACGATATCTAAAACATACTTAAAAAAAAACAATTTAAGCATGCACGTGCACGCGCACACATATAGGAGTGTATAATTATATGTTTAAACATATATACATATCACAAATTTATGAAATATGATAGATCTCAAAAGACACTATTTGATAAACCGCTTTAGGTCTGTATGTATATTTACTACAATCACTAAACTTCAGCTGTAAAACGCCTCGTCAGTAAATGACCTTATTTCATACAGGTTTATAGGTAGTACCAAAATACAGATATTTATCACTGAAATGCCACGGCTCTCAAATGGAAACGTACAAAGAAGCAATATAAACTTTATGTCGCATTGTGTATAGCCGAGTTTTGTGCAACATGGCAAAACACATGCCCTTTCGTGTAGGATACGCAACGGAAATAAAGTTTCGTCGGTTTGTGCGCTGTTTTGTGAATAAATGATGGTAAATAAAGGGATATTCATGCTACTGTAATAAAACACTTAGTTATCTACAAAATATAAAAGGCCTGGCGTTGAATGTTTCTTTGGGACTGACAACGCGTGGAGTTAAATTAACAGTGTTTCAGTTGTAAGGGAAAAGAGATCAATTTATCAAGTTATTTTTATGTTTCGGTCATATCGCATTTTATATGATATTACGCTGTCTTCAGTAATTAATTGAAATAATGTAAATGACTGTATGAGAATAAATTCTTCACATACAAAATATTGTATAGAATTCTACAAAGTCACCGAGTTATAATTACGTAAATTTTTACGAGTAAGGTTCAATTGGCCGCAGCCGTTAACATTATCGTTAACGCAGATATAATCACGAGTTACACTCCTTCGAAAATATTCAATCATAAAAAAAATAAAAGCTAACACATCAACAAAAATTTATCTATCACATACATACATATCTGTCCCGGCCGGGAATCGAACCCAGGACCCTTCGCATCGCAGGCAGTGTCACTACCAACTAGGCTATGGGGTCGTCAAGTCAATGACACAATAACGATAGAAATATTATTAAAAAAAATTCTTCGTCCGTTGACGAGAAGGTCTGACATTGGATTGACTTGACACAAACGATGAATGAAGCTCCTTACACGTCTCATTCAACTTTTCCCACCTGAGAGGAAAACGACGTTCAAGGCCAGATAATATTATGAGTCTATTGTCGACGGATCTATTGTCTAAGTTAGATATACCGAGTGCTTCTCTATCACAGTGCCATAGAGTCCTAAATTCCGTTCCAAGTTTTATTAGTCTAGCTTTACACGCTGTAAAAATATTATTGTACTAAGTACAAGATTGTTATTGGGAATAGCTCATAATGCGAGTGTCTATGAGAGTGTCAGTCAGTCATGAGGGCGGCTATAGTACTCACGTATTCGATAATTCTCCTTTGTTTGATTGAATCCGTTTGTACAAGCATCAATGAGTTCTTTTCTCATGTTACAAGTGATGTAGGGGTAAGTTATTTCGATATTTTTATGTGATAAGGATAGCATTAGCTGATAGTAACGCCATCTCTTTCACTCAGGGCATCTGTGACAAATTTTAAATTGTACTGTAATAGAAACTATGGTTAGTTAGAATGTTAATATTGGTTGTATTAAAGATATCAGTGTTATTATTCGTTAGTAAGGGAACTATGGACGCTAGTACTGTTAGAAAAGGTTAGACCTGTTAGTAGAAAGTAATTTCTCCCGCTTAAAGTTGGTCACATGCAAACCATTCAATTACCTCAGCTGATCGTTATTACTGATGATTAAGAGTCTAAAATTTGATATAGTTAACGTTTACACGAAGAGAAGTGCATTATACAATTTTTTTATGTTACAAACTAAGAATATTAACGTTTGGAACAGCAAACGTCATATGTAATTTGTAACCTTTTTAAAGAGTCTTTAAAGTCCTTCTTGATAACATGAAAATATTGTTATACATAGAAAAAAAAAATCCCACTTTCTTTATAAGTACCGATTAGGTATAACTTTCCTTGGTGAAAAAAACGCAATTACACACTTATGTGCGTGTCAAAGACCACAAGTACTCACTATATATGTACACACTCGTAGGTACATAGTTTTTGTTTCAACAGGACAACATGATAATCTAGAAACTAACCATCTAGGCGTTGCAAATCTATTATCATAAAGGTTATTTATGAAAGTAATATAAAACATTAAAAATCGTTAGTGTAAATTTATCCTTTGCCGAGTTTGAATTACGGTTGATTTTTAACTGCTAAATTGATTTCTAGTCTTAATCATTTGCCAATCATTTTCCAGAATGCCTTGCACACAGCTTGGACCACGATTACAACGGCTATGAAGAAACCTGTTCGTATTAGAAGAGTTGGACGTGGCGGCAGTAAGTTTTGACTCTAAATCAAATGTTTTTATTTCATGTATGTATTCAACAACTCTTATGAACATCAAATATTTGATTGTATTACCGTTTTGGAAAGACCGTATTAAATATCAGATATTGACCGCGGCTCCGCCCGCGTGTGTGAATAGAACAGCAATAAAAAGGTTGTCAATTTATTTCTATCAATGGTTGCCAGGCAACACTCTGTTGTTAAACACTTTTAATTTGGCTGAAATATAAATCGGAAGGGATCTTTCCAACGAAATGAGATGTCTATTCATAGCGGTAGTACTCGTCGTCCTCCCACCTATCTCTATACCAAAAATAATACCATAGAGATGCTCCGTTGCGCTGTGAAAGAACACACAAACAAACACACTTTATTATATTATTAGTATAGATGAGTATGGATGATAATAAACTCTTTAGCACATGTTTTGGCTCACTAATTGTACATTATTTTGCATAACTAACTTGAGCGGAACTGACTGCGAAAGAATAGTTCAAAACATCCTTATTATTGAAATGTTTCTCCACACTATAATATACTTTCTCTATAAGGCGTATTTAACATTGTTTCTTGAACAATCCCGGGAGACTATTAGCTATCGACTTTAGAATAAAAATGTACACTGAGACTCACAAAAGATTAATGCACATTACGTAGACAGAAAGACAATGTAACGAAATTTGCATATTCCTGGTTTGGCGATTGTATAAATAATGTTTTTACTTATATTCGTTGTAATTTACTAACGACCCCCTAGCTTAATCAATAATGAAAAGAAGTGTGCAGGTTCCCTGACGATGTTTTCCTTCCCCGAAGTGGGTGACAATTAACTTGTAATACGCACATAACTTTTGAAAATTAGACGCCCCTACGTACGGAAGACCACCGTTCGAACCACTAGGATATCACTCCTTTGATGATAGGCATAACCTTATACTACAATCAGGGATGACTCTAAAGATGGAAACTCCTCAACAGTAAACAGAAGAATAGCTAAACTATTTGCACTATCTAAGTGTGTTATAGTTTATTAAACTATTAGTCTATCGAACATTTACTTAAAACATGAGAAAAGCTGTTATAACTATAAAGGTTTTATTTTTATATAGACTGAAACCTCGCTCTAGTTTTGCTTCAATAAACCTAGGCCTATAAATACGTGCACTCGGACATTACTGCTTGTATACTTCAGGTTATATATCAATTCCTTGTTTTCTTTATTTTATAGATTTAAAATATAATTTTTGTATTCCTATAAATTACAAATATATATATACAATAACGCGTAGTCTAGTTGATAGTGACCCTGTCTGCGAAGAGAGAGGATCAGTTTCGATTCCCGGCTGGGGCAGACTATTAGGTAACATATAAATGTTTTTTTTTGCGTGTTAGTGATGTTTAATCTGTGTTATTTATGTCAATACAGGAATTCTTAGTGCGAGGAAATGCGTGTAAACATTTAAATTCGCTATCTTACCCGCTTCTTGGCTCGGATGGAATAGTAATAGAAAAGTTGTCAATTCCTAACTATCATTGGTTGCCAGGCAACGCTTTGTTGATAAACTTTCTTTAGTTTGACTGAAATATATGTGCATGGTAATAAATCTTCCCACAGAAATAAAATGATTTTTTGTTGTAACAACCTCCACATAAAAATCATGTTATAACGACTTTCCATTGCACCGGAAAAAAAAACAAAGAAACATAACTTTAATGGACATTACCAATGAATGATGAAAACAATGGATATTAAAAATGTACAGACACAAATGACAGTTTTATTTTATATATAGATAGGGATTAAGGTTGCCGTAGAGCCGCTGAATAAATCAAAATCGGCATGATAATAAATTTTCCTGTATGACTCTTCATTGTTTCTCGACTAGAATCAAACACTGAAGAGAAATATGAATAATGATTGTAGGGTAATAACCGAAGCCATTTTAATTCATTCGTTATCATCACAATATTGTTCTTTCATTATTAATATTAATTAATTAATAATATTGTGTTAAGATATTGTATACGTCTTCCGGTCTCATTCAGAAACAATCACAGTAAAATAATTTGAATAATCGCGTGTCTTTATTCGTTTCAGTGAAACGTGTAGGGCTAGTGCCTACATTTTATTGCAGTTGATTATTCACACTAGATTCGGGCCTTTCTGTTAGGCATGAATAATCGCTTGGAGCATTTTGCCGCTCATATTTTAAATATTTTTAAAGGCTTGTATTTAACTTGCAATGTTTGTTAGTAGGTATATTTATTTGGGTTAAATCTTGTAAATTCAGTTAGGACTACTTCCTCTTAGTCAATGAAGTATTGTAGTGTCGATAACAATGCATATGATGAATAAAAACTGATACTTCGCTTAGAAATGGCGTCCGATGTGGGAATTTCTCATTAGTAAAGAGCATAGATACAAAAGTTTTTGTAGTATAAAAGCTAAACGCTAAACACTAACACACTCATGCCCCCGCAGTAGTATTCCCTGTGTCGCGGGTGGCACGGACAACACAAATAACACGTCACTAACACCCATGGCCCGAGAACATATATTTAT
>DWPA01005580.1:0-11688 GCA_018251375.1 Calpodes ethlius
ACATTGCTGGCGACTGTGACTGCTTACCATCAGGCGGTTATTGTGCTATTTAAGTAAAAAATACTAATAAAATGAACCAGTGCAGTCTATCAATATAATTATAGTTAAATTCATATCCCATTGGACACGCCTCTACCGAGTAAACACTACATCAAATCAGTTTAACCTACCGTTAACCAATTAAATAAATCCCCGTCACTCGTTAACGCGACAACCAGACCGGAAGCGACATGTGACGTCACAGCGGCAACCGGAAACGCCGCCATGACGCGTGTGAGGAAAAAATTACGCGCGTTTTCGGAAACTGACAACTTCCTGTTCCTGTGGGTTTCGCGCTAAGGGGTTTGAGAAAGACGTTGGGAATATTAAATTTAGGGAAATATGAAACATTTTTCGTAAACCTTTGAAATACGAATGTAATCTGCTCAAATAGTACTGGAATATTCTTGAACGTATATATTTACAAATAGCAGCTGTGAGCTCCAAGTAGCGACATGGACATACACAAAATAACCAGAACCCTAAAACCCACTTAGCATATAAACATTAGCCACGGCTGGGAATGCAGCAGTGCTCTCTTGATTGGCATGATCTCTTTAATTAGGCAGCATCCAACCTATTTAAAAGAGCAAATGACATATTTACCCACCTTGTAACCTTGATATTGACTGTAAATCGAATTCTGTTACCAGTTTAGCAGGTGGCATTGAAAAGCGTCTCGCTAACGTCACAATAATTAGGTATGGCTGTGTTTAAGACATATTCCACCTGGTAGATAATAACTTCAGAACACATTGTTATACTCAATAAATAGTTATTTTCCTTCGCTACGGACACTAGCAGTAAATGTGCAAGATCAGATCTAGAGTAAAAACTGAAGAATAAGTAATTGCTTTAAATGGTATACTAATATTTTATACCCATAAGCTTCACACCTTTAGTTTCTTTGGATACAATAAAAAAATGCACTTTTAGTAGCAAACTGCTATTAAAAGATTATACTCCCAATTTTTTAGTAAAGATACAGGAAAAAGTAGTTTTCTTTTCTTTACATTAAATAGTAAATAAAATTTAATTTACATGATATTTGCAGAATATATTTTTGCTACCAATAGTAGCTTGTAAAGTCAATTGTTAATGGTGAGGATACAGATGTGTACTGGCCAGCAATGGTTCAGTATGGCTAGACAGCATTTCGATGTAGAATAGTGTGTATATTTTTACTTGTGGAATCTGATAGGTAATTAAAGTAGGCCATCAGCTTACCGGTTATAAAAATATGTCACAAATATAAACAAAATATTCGAAAATAGTTTAAAAAATACATTTAATACGAAATTTAAAAACAAAACAGCGTGTGCCGAAAGGGAAGAATGAGAAAGAAGAAGAGATGGTGAAACAAACTGCTCAGCAAATCTTCAAAAGTATAACAATTGTTACAGAATTCTAACCTTCGCAGGTTTGGATGCGGTACAGTTATTGTCGACGAGTGCAGCCATGAGAAACTGCATTTGTATTTTTATCCTTCTTTACAGCTCACTGAATCATC
The DNA here is from genome assembly GCA_018251375.1 of Calpodes ethlius. NCBI lineage: Eukaryota > Metazoa > Arthropoda > Insecta > Lepidoptera > Hesperiidae > Calpodes > Calpodes ethlius. The sequence goes on from DWPA01005580.1 coordinate 1,550, forward strand.
GTATGATTTTTGTTTTGTGGAGATAGCTGTGAGGCTGAATAACAATCCACCACTCACCAAAAATTCATTATATTGCGTATTTGAGTCCTTCTATATTAAAGTTTATGAGTATGAGTACGCTACGTTCTTACTAACATAGGCTTTATTTTTTTTATTTAATAGCACCCGTGCGAAACTGGTTCTTGCCACTAGTTACTAATTGGTTACTAATTGATTATCTTTACTTATTAAAAGTTAATGCTTGATTACAATCCCACGTGATGATAAGTGGGATGCAGTCGAAGTTGGTGAGAGCACTAATTAATTAATTAACTATTAATTAATTAATTACTAATTGATATGTCAATCGATCCAAATGAAACATAACACAACACTTCCAGACAGGGCAATTGACTTATTTTTAATGACACTCAAGCATCATAAACTCGAGCACGAACCACGAACCCACCAGCTCCATTATGTCACCACGCCCTCATTACTTTGTAATTTCGTCACATGACTTACTTTTTTATTTGCCTCTCATTGTTAAGATCCCCTTTTAAGAACAATGGGTTTCCTGTATCGGGTGTCGAACCTAAGCCATTCAAGATTTGACACGCGATGTGCATCACTAGTCTCACGATAAAGATTATAACATTGATTTATAATTAACTACGTAACAACAGAAAGTTTTAAGTATAATCCAAAATGTTGTAGATTTTTGGAAATTAAAGCATCAGAAATATTAAATGTAATTAGAGGAACTTTTTTACATTTGTAATCAGCTAATATCTAATATAGTGGCTCGAACATTGGTTTCCCGATTGCTGAACCCTGTGTTCGAATCTTGCATACATCTGTAATATACAAAAATTTCTGATCAATCGTTTAATTTTCAAAAATTACTTGCTTCGTTGAATGAAAAATATCACGAGGAAACCTGCACTTTTGAAAGTTCTCCATAGCGTTCTAAGCGGAGTGTGAAGTCTGATACTCTTCACTTGGCGAGCTTGATGGACTAAGGCCTCTACACCACAGATAATGAGAAGAGACCAAAGTTAAGGGGGGCAGTTATGGGTTCTGATGATTAAGCCTGGGCGGTCTGAATTCAGGCGGGACGAAACAGCAAGAAGATGCTCCTGAGCCGGTCGCCTTCTTATTAACGTGACGTCTCCCCGCTATCTCGTCCCCAGTTAAGGACTTAAAGATAGATACCTATTTCGTACAGATATCGCAAGAATTCATGAACAATTCATAAAAATAATACAGGAACCTTTTCAATAATCTACTCTCCTTCTTTCTTAGTCAGCTATTCATTGGTGACCCAGATGGTCTTACTAATGTGTATCAATATAATACGTCAATATATACTTCAAACAGAATAAATAAAACTGAATCACTCGTTAAAAGAAGTAAAAAATATAAAAAAAGACAGTAAACAGTGACAGGCGGAACAAATCGCATAAGCCTGTCATAAAAACCTCATGTACCTACTCGTGATAATAAATCGGTTTAGCCAGCCTCGTATGTTAAGTCGAATCACATTTATAAAGCTTACGTGATGTTTCGAATGTTCTTCGGTGACGTCAAAGAATATATGACGTCTCTGACGTGGAAGTCCCCCAAAAAAGAGTGAACAGGCTTTTAATACGTTAGTCCACTCATCAACTTCGACTGCATCTCTACTTGCCATCTCGTGGGATTGCACGCACTGACTTATAATAACTAAAAAAGTGCTAGATTTTTTTTACAAAATTCATTAGGTAGAGAAATATTACGCTTTAATTAAATAATTATAGCGTGTAATGTATAGCATAAAATATTAAGTATTACTTGGGTAATGGTATCTTATTCCAGTATTTTCTTGGTGTTAATGATTAGGAATTAACGAAACAGTTTTCACTGGATTACGTTAGCATTCCGCTAATCAAAAGTATTCAAAACGAAATATTTACTTTTATAAGTTCTCCTTTCTTTAATTCTTCATTACACTAATCATGTCATATTGATAACTGTCACGCGCGCCATTTTTTTTCTATTGACACATGTCACTTTCTCAAAATGGCGGCAAAAACTTAACTGCAGATACAATGTGAGTCGCATCTGTGTCTGGTCATAATGTTTATCTTAAATGGACTAATTTTAGAACTCTGTAAGCAATAATAAAGTAACAGTTATCAATATTTTTTATTCAGGCACCTGGCACCTGCCACGCAAGGTGATTGTACACCTGCTGGTGAAGTGTGCGCAGTCTATTCTCGTAAAGGTCATAGACGCATAATGTTTACTATCTATGGTGCATTTTGATCGAATTTTATTAATTAAGAAATACATTAAAAAATACATTACACATTAAATTAAAATCGGACCAGATTGTGTATAAATAGTAACTAGAGCACTACAACGATATAGATAATATTTTACTTACAGTTTCTGTCACGTAGGTATTAAAACTTTCAAGTAATCTTAAATTCATATCAGTTCCTACTGTTTTTATTGATACAGATTTTTTTATTTCTATTGTGCCAGATTTTATAAACTTTACTTTCATTTCATTCTTCAAATATTTGCAATGTATTTAATTATTGAAAACTATGGACTTGATGGAAAATGAAGTAAAGCCGATCCTGGATCATAAACAATTTATTGATAATAACATTTCTTGAAGAATTTTTATTGAAAAAAGGTGAAAAATTTTGGATGGATGGGCAATTTAAAAACCATAACATAGCGTTGTAGTACTTTTTTCAATAAATCAATTGCAGTGGTGAAAAATTCGTTTTTTTTAAAAGACTGATTAAGAAGGCCTTCAAACAGTACGTGTATTTAAAAATCTATGCTATTAGCTATGCTTATGTTATATGACATAAGACCACGTTCACACGACGCGGTTTTTTAACGTATGCGGTTGACGTTCAACTGATTGCGATGACGGACGATGAACACGAGCGTCGTGTGAACAGTTTTGTGTTTTCATACACTTTCTATTATCTGAGTTGTATGTCAAAAAACGTACCGCGTACACGTTGTATGAACCCGGCATAAGATTTGAATCATTTTCGTCCGTCATTCTAAGCGTCAAATTCCCGTCTTTAAAGTCGGTACAGACCACTAATATTAATATTTATATAACATTTCTAAGTTTACTTTGAAAAAGCGGTATATTTATAAAATCTTTTATTGCGATAAAACTAAGAGAAAAGTTATTCAGTCATAAATAAAATTTAATTGCTCATGAACCGACAGACAGATCTGCAGTAGATAGCTGGTTGTATGGGGAATATCAAGATGCCTTGCCACCGAGCGCAACAGCTGACACGCGCTGGCGTGGCGTCTTTTATGAAAATAATATCGTGTGTGGTGCAAGGTTTAATTATTTAAATATTTACGAAAACATTTATAAATACTTTGAAAATATAAAGAAAGAATATATTTACTTTGTCAACGCATACATATAATATTACGGAAACAATAAAAAAACACAAATAATATGGTGTTCATTATGGACACGCAACGGAATGTTGATATAATATACTTTTTGGTTTGGAGATAGTTGGGAGGACGAGTACTATAGGCTCCTTTAATCACGAATAACCATCTCATTTCATTAAATTCAAGTAAGTGTCTAACAACGCGTTGCCGAGCAACCAGTGATAGAAAGGAATTGACAACCTTTTTATTGCTGTTCTTTTCTCACACGTGTGCGAAGCCGCGGGGAGCATATAGTTAAATATATAATATTGTATTAAAAACATTATTGTTCGCTATGTTAAGTATTTCGTTGGCGTATTGCGTGGGTGTCAAGGAGCTTAACGCTAAATAATTTATTTTTGTAAATGTATAAATAAGTAAATTACGGAACATTACTGTAGAAGATAGCGCTGTAGTTCTATCGATAGATTCTAGTAAGGTCCTGGGTTAGAATCCTGTATATACGAACTTACACACACATCACTGAATAAAATTATAATTGTTTTCTTTTCTATTTATTACAGTACAATATGGAAATTATGGTTTTTGGGGACGACGTGACCTTTCGTAACAAATGAAAGGAAAAACGGGGATTCTAATTATAAATTAACAACTACCTGAAAATTTTAGAAATAAAGCTATCTATTGTGTTATTCAAAGTTCGTGTAAAACTACCTTAAAGCGACGGCACAAACATTCGCAGTACAATTTCTGTAATTTATAATGCTAGGACATCAGCAAAAGAATTTCTTTATCTATCTATTATTATCTATTTATTTATCTTTATGAAGCTTGCTGAGACAGTTGTCCAGCGGCATGCGTGCTTGTCCGCAAACACTCGCCTCCATGTCATCGTCCACGTTTCCCTACAACCGACAATCACATCTTAAGAGTTAGTCCGTCTGTGCATATTGCTTTGAACATACTTCAGTACGGGAACCTCAAAGGACCTCTAAGCGGCAGCTAAAGTCTACGTCTGTCATGTACGTGCCAGGAGTCTTACTATAAATACGGAGTGTGGTACAAAACGGAAGAGACTAGCTTTCCGAAAACTTTGCATATTGATAATTGCTTACTTCTTTACTTGTTGCCTTCGTAATAAAAGTTTTCGTTCAACGACTGATTTGGTTTACTTGTGGACTTGTATACTTCTTCATAGTTACTCTGCCTATTGCACTATGGTCTCAAGTTCGATTACCAGTCGAAACAATAAGTGAATGCTTATTGCCATTTATATTTTTGTTACCATATAGTATTTTTTTTACTGTAACGAGCGTTTTACTCTTTTTACGAGGATTTATTAACGTATACAGAATATCTCGTCTATAAATAAATAATGATTTTATATACAATACCCGCAATTTCGCCCCCACAAATAATATTTATATTCATACAAATTTTCACTCCGTATTTTATTACCTTTTTATGGAAGGAATTTAAATTAAAAGAATTTCTTAAAGCTCCCACACTATACTTATGAGAAATCTCTGTACAAATTTTCATACTTTTACATTCAATTAGTGAAAGGTAGTAGTTTCATGAATGCATAGGGTCGCTTAACGGTTATTCACAAACAACCACTCTCTAAAAGATGGATTAAAACCTACATTTCATCAATTAGCCCATCACCTGTCGAAAACTCGCTACGCGATAATTTCGTCCCATAAATACTTGGAATTCTCTCTGTTTTGTCTCAAAGGTGTGATGGATTTCCTTGTGTTATTACAATATTCTCTAAGATACAGAGTAGGTCTTGCAGCTGCTTCGCACGCGCCTTGTTCAGCCTTACTATGAAATAAGGCGTTTGGTCCAAGTCAAAGGAGATTTCTCCACGAAATATATTATCTGTTTCTATTTTATTTATAAGTGGCCAATAAGTATTGTTCACTATTCATATTTCTCTTTTCTTGTTCATCGAAAATCTATAAATTTGATTCTTTTTTAAAAAGAACTGAAGTTCCCTAAATTTCGGGTAAGAAATTCGTATTACTGTATTGTTCGTCTTTCACAATGATTTCAAAGATTAAAATTTGCTTGTTCACGCTGATGTAGACATTATTTGCTTAATCAAGAACATGCTATAACCTATAAGTTGGATACGATATCATAAAAAAATTAAAACAATAAAATGATCTATAAGAAAAAAAAATATTATTCACGAACCGTATACGAGTAGACAGCTTGGCTTAGGTTGCAATATATGATATTGATTTATATCATATTCGTAGATTTATACATCCATAACAAAATCATTCAAATATATATGTACACAGATTTTCATATGTGTACAGATAATCATAAGGGACAGTTAATTTAATGCAAATTAAAAAATATGTAAATTCTACCCTGTTCGAGAGATTCCGTTTAGAAGACCGATTTCAGCCGCAGTACTGTTGCTAACAATTACTTTTTATTTTGGACTACCCACACAACATTTTACTTACTCTCTCCGCAATTGTTCAAAGTTTTAAAACGTTTCCCTTAGACCACACCCTTGTCTACCATCTTTATACAGCAAAAAAGTAATTAGTTGGAAAAATGTCACCTGTTCAAGTATTTTAACGACGATAAATACGTACATCTTAGGACATTGTGCCTTTCTAGATTGCAAGTACTGGCCAATAACTTTAGTTAATTATAGCTTTACTTTATTAAATTGTTGAAAACAGACACGTGTACATGTTTTAGTAATTACCTTGTTACTGCAGATGGGAGGAGTTTGTTAACTGTAACTGAAGTTAGTGGTTTACTTTACGTCAGCGATTTACAACCAAAGCGTTCCATCTCAGTCCAGGCGCCGCGTACCGGTACATTAGTAGACGTTCCCCTAGCCTATAGTAATCGCATTGGCTGTAGAGTGAAGAGTTCTGGGTTTGATTCCGTGTCGAGAGATTTATTTGTCAGTTAAATTAAATGTTTTTATCGGGTGATGAGTGTTTAGGATGTCTTATTTGTATCCCGGCTACGGCGATGTCAAGTTATTAACCTTTAGGTTAAAATATTAATGTTTGTTTGTAAGTACAGTATATATCCTGTTATTGCTAGCTTTCGGGCTTAGCACCGAGTTGTAACTTCATCAAAATAGGATTTAGAGAAATATGAGGCGTAACTGAAAATTACCTATTCAGATAAAAAAAAAAAATCCAAATCTGTGAATAAGTTAAGAAAAAATAATATTCAATTCAAGTGAATTGAGAAGCTTCTCAATTTTGAAGTCAGTTAAGTAGAATTTAGTTCTGTCTAAATTTTTTAATACTATTCATATGTAACTGTTGTTTTGAGGGTAGACAGCAATTCATTATCAAGGTTTTAGATAATACTGATTATAAAACATATTTAGGTCTTATTAGGATCCAGTAGGAGGTACATAGAACCATCAGACATTACTATAATTGACATTAAACCAAGTAACTCCTCGAACACAGACACACAACAACACATTTATCACACATAAAATGTTCCGATAAATTTTAATTCCATTTAACCTTCGAACAGAAACAAAGCACATTCTCGTAATTAATGAGAAAAAGTAAAATAAAAATGGCGGGTATCTCAGGTTGATGAGAATCCAATTACTTAGCGGCCGGATACAGCCGCGGTGATGATCGCGCCAATAACGCGATCTGTGGGAAACTGATGATTTGAACGGTTCACAATGGGGGAACGCTGGCGGGATATTTGTGCCTCACTACAGAGTTCAATTGCTTAGCAGTTAGCATGTTAATTTGTGGCCTATTAAAAAAGTTTCTATGTTATTGGCGGTAGAAAAAAAATTACGTGCGGGTATCACTAATTAATTTGAATTTCGAATTCTAAACGTGGTGGGTCTGATATTTCGGATCACTGTTACGGATTGAAATTGTTTAGACTTATCCGATGGAGACGGATAGCTTCGAATACGGATATTCGATTATGTTTGTTTATAAAAGCACAAACGGAAACGATTTTATACAAAGTAATTTCACCTACAAGTTCCCAATTTCCTTCTAATATCAACTATGACATATGTTCTAATATATTATTAATAATACTAATAAGGCTGTACAATCATAAGCCCACATTACGCTCCCCGTATTGTGAACGTAATGAACGAACAGAAAAAAAGGACAGAAATTTAAACTCGTCATTGAAATTTCTACCTCACTCGGAATCAAACCCAAGATGCATTTAATAGCGGCCGGGTATGACAACCATTGCGCTATCATACACAACTTTTATACGTACCTATTTCCAATAAGAGTTCCTCCGTTTAATTTTCGGTCGGCAACGCATCTATGCCTTTAATGTAATCGATGTTCATAAACAGGTGGTAGCTTTTCACCATCAGTAGGCTCGTTCGCTTGGTCATCGTCTAGTTACATATAAAAATCTCGCTTTCCAATAACTTTCCTCTCGCCTGGCAATGTGTCCTGTATTGGGAACAATCGAGCTTCTATTGATTTGCGTTCAGAACTTGTAGGTATCTTTTATGTTGACGGCCGCGTAGCCTATTTGGGAGTGACCCTGCCTGCGGGGCGAGGGGTCCTGGGTTCGATTCCTGGCCAGGACAGATATTCATGAGACGGATAAATATTTGTTCTCGGCTCATGGGTGTTATTGACGTATTATTTGTGTTGTCCATGCCACCCACCATACAGGGAATCCTATTACGGTGGTATGAGTGTGATAGCGTTTATTTATTATTATTACTAGCTGAACCCTACGTGCGTTGATATGCCAACACGAGCTGCCACGGAAATATATGAAATTAATTGAAATGTCAGTGACGCCACCTGTTGAAAATTGGTCGTACCAACTTAAAAACCTTTGTGAAAGATCATCACATGTTCAAATGCATAGTTTACAATTCCACAAAGGACATACAGACAAAACATTCATTTTCAATCATTCACATTCATATGCAATCATTATAGAAAACTTCAACAGCGTGTTTCAGGCCAGCCGTGACGTCATCGGATGACGTAATGCGTTGCGCATTTTCGCTAGTTTATCTGATGAAATGCTTTTACATAATCTCCATTAATTGCTGACATAGTGCTTTGTCAGCGCTGAGGAAGGAATGTAGCTGGCCACAAAGGAGCCCGGCTGCTGACCGACCGACTGACTTACAAAGGCCATCGCCGACAGATCCGCGTGACGAGGGTCCGCGGTACAAACAGCAATAATCAAATAATTTTGAAAACTGAATAGATCATCTGAACGGTTTGTGGTGGGACCGGACGTATGGGAGTTAAAAATAACGATTAAATTGTAACTAAATAAGATAACGAAAATTAAAACCCACGGGAAATTAATTTCATGAGATAATTGGAGGAGAAGGTTAAATTATTTATAAATCGTCAATCGATATCAATACAAGAAAAAGGTAACAAATCTATACATATAAATAAAAGTGGAGTGTCTGTTTGTAATTTTGAAATCATCGCTTTTTACTACATGCATCAAAGTAACATTTTTTACACTTTTTGTTTGTCTGTTTGTTCTGGCGAACCTCTGAAATGGCTGGACCGATTTTGACGGGATATTCATTGGCAGGTAGTTGATTAAATAAGGAGTATTTTAGGCAAAATAAAAACGAAGCAAGACACATTACATACACCCATAACCTAAGAACAAACATTCATCTATCACATAACTATCTGCCCCAACCTTTCACTACCTTTCCCTGCGCAAGCAGTCTTTACCAACTGCGCTACTTAACATGCTACTAGCACAGGTTCTGTTTTCAGCGTGGACGTAAAAGCTCAATAGACGTTATTGCAAGTTTCATAAAAGCTCCATAGACGTCATTGCACGGCGATCAAAATGTTGTTATAATTATTGAGTTGACATCGATCAGGTTCCTAAAACTCGTTGAACGATATGAATTGGAGCGCGTGGCAATAAGAGATGTATCCGCGCCGGCCGCCTCGCCGCCTCGCCGCCTCGCCGGGGTAAACACATGCGGCGCTATCCAATTAATTTCTATAGAGGGGCGTGCGGCGCAAATTTCCTGGCGTCCTTTTGTGGCTCAACGCCTCGAGGTACGGGCCGGCTCGCTGCCGCAGTTTAACTGACAACGTCATAAATAAATTCTAATTTCAAATATGGCTGTTAGTCTCAAAAACGACATTCGATGCAGGTTAATGACCTGCTTAGGTTTTCTAGGTTCTATAGTTATTAGTGATAGATTTATGTACCAAACTAAGGTTGTTGACGACCCTTCGTCGATGTGATGTCCTAACTACGTCCATTAATTATAATGATATAAGGAGTACATAGATAAACGTGTAACAGGTACCGTTTACATTATCTGTATACGTAATATTTTTTTAACGTTACATAACTTTTATTTTTTTTCTGTTCGCGACGTAATAATAGATCTTAAACTTATTATATTTTTTGTTTTTTTTTGTTTGTTACTCTGTCACAGTGCTAAGCTTAATTTTGAACTACTCTATGACTTTCGAAAAGAAGAAATAATAATAACGTTCTTTACTAGTGGTCATCATTACTCCTTCGCCACATGTTATGTAATGCAAGAGCGCGTTAATTATTTATATCGCTTCGAGAATAGAATATCAGATGTTAATCAACCAGGACATTCATTCGCAACATTTGTATAAAAAGGATTTAGTCATATATCTATCTACATATCAGCCTTTAAAGGTCCACTGCTGGACTTAGGCCTCCTCTATTTTGCGTCAGAC
>DWPA01005581.1:0-11688 GCA_018251375.1 Calpodes ethlius
TACGGGGCCGCCAGATAATATTATAAATGCGAAGGCGGAGTGACCCTTATGGAATGATTTTTGGTATGAAGACAGTTGCGAAAATGACGAGTACAATAGGATACTTTCCACCGCGAAAAAACATCTCATATCTGTGGGAAAATCCATTAAAAAGTTAATTAAATAAAATTCAATTCAAATTAAATTAATTAATTAATTAAATTAAGTTCAGTCAAATTAAAGGAAGGGTTTAACAACAAAGCGTTGCCTGGTTATCAACGACAGAAAGGAATAGACAACATTTTTATTGCTGTTCTTTTTCAACACGCGTGCGAAGCCGCGAGCAACATGTTTATAAGAGCGTTGTTTGCAGCGATTTTGGGTTTTATTCATACAAACATACATGTAAACGATTTTACATGGCGATTCAAATTACTTTTTCTAACGTACTTATACCTACTCTGCAAGCGTCGTACTGAGCTTCCAAAACAAAATTGAGTTAAACAAGACAAACAATTCAAACCTCCAGTTGTTCATTAATAAAGATCTCCTGTTTCGTCAATTTCGTTTCCATCAAAGCGTGAAGAATATCGGCGGGGGAGGAACAAAGGAGATTAATCAGTCCAATATAACAGATGCTGCTCCTGCGAGATACCAGGAGAAGACTGATTGATATAATATACTTATTATTGTTTAAGGTGTAGTAAATTTGGTACTCGGGACTAATGAGTAATGACAGATAGTGATGTGTCGAGTTGAAATAGGGCTTCTTTCGATAAAGAAAAGGTAATATACATAAAGAACGACGCATGTCTTCTCTATTGCGTTCTTAACCTTCAAGTTTTCTTTTGAGATGTGCTAAAGCGTTTCTTTCGCCGTTAATTCTCCTCTGTGTTAAAGCATCATTTATTTTATTATTTTTCATCATTTATGTATTTAGGTCCACCACGTAGCTTAGTTGGTAGTAGCCTGCGAAGCGAGGGATCCTAGGTTCGTATCCCGGTCGGGGCAGATATTTATGTGACAGATGAATATTTGTTCTCGGGTCATGGGTGTCAGTGATGTGTTATTTTTGTTGTCCATGCCGCCCGCGACACAGGGAATCCTACTGCGAGGTATGAGTGTGTTAGGGTTTATTTATTTATTACGAAATCCACAGCTCTTAGTTCATAATGTTACAGGTTATGTGGAGTTACTCTTAAACCCAATTGCGGATTAAACATTTTTAAGTGTGCTTATTATAACACGATCCTTGACTTGGATTTTATAATTAAAATTTCGGAGCGCTGTTATTACTTGCAAAAAATAAGTGCATAATTGTATATATACGATATTACCACACATTTTCATATTTTTATGCTTAATTTCAGGCCAACGTGACGTTAATAAAGTGATCGTCAGGGCGTTATAAGTATCTGTATACAAGACATCCTTAAATATTCCAAATCAACAATTTAATTTATTATTCATTTCATTTTGAATGATTTTGAATATTTGTAATTCATTTCTTAATTAATACTCTTTACGAATATCGAATTACAGTATTTCAATTCATGTTAATAAAAAACAAAATTAAAAATTTTGGAAAAACGAAAGTTAAAGAAAACAAATGTTAAGAGGTAATCAAAAAAGGAAAAAATAATTTAAAAACACCCGATTTAAATAATTTATGCGATGATTAATTAGCGTTAAAAGCTTTCATATAAGTTGATTAGATCTCTCACAGAGTCGCATATATGAACAACAGAGTATTCGTTTTCGTAGCACTCGCCTGCGTACCGACCTATCCTCTCACTCCAAAGGCATATACCGTTCCATCGGGGATAAAAACCAATACTGGCAGTGTGAGGATAAAAAAGTATAATATTATTATTATTTTTGTAATAAGAACTTTTTTACGTATAAGTTTTAGCTTCCCGCGTTTTTCTATAAACATTAATCATGCCACCACACGTCGTGCAAGAAATTTACTTTAAAATAGTTACTAAATTTCTTTTCAACTAATAAGATAGATAGATAAGTAGACCATCAAAGGCTGATTAGATAGATATTTGGTTGTCCGGAAAGTTCGTGCCGATATTTTAGGACAATTAAAGTTCAGCTCATTCAAATATTCACGATATTGACCTGGCAATATTGCCATCACGACCCATGACAGACCTATGGCTGGGGTTCTTTCACCAATCAAAGCACAAGCAATAATGCTGGCCAAATGCAGACCAACAGATTTTACCCACCTTTGATATCACTATAAAGACCTCTCAGGTGTTTCTTGTGATTTTTCTTTCACCGAAGCTATAAATAACAAAAAAAAAGTATTTAATGACGTAACTATTGTGTGATAGAACAGTCAAACGTCAACTCAATGTTCACAGATATTTAACGTTATTGCAAAATTCTTATCTCCTGTGGCTATGGCCCCTTCAGAAGCAAATGATAATTATCTTTTAAAATACACATAATTGAAAGTTCGAGCTACGTGCATTAATCGAACCTAATCTCTAGTATTTAAAATACCAACATTCAAAACACTTGACTATCGAAATAAGACGATGACCGGAAAGCATTTTGGCTATTCGCTTAAAAATAAACGATCAACACCCTACATTGTTTCCCGAAGCGAAGCGGGGGGCTCAGTGGGTGAGCGTCTTGCAGATTGCTTCTACTCCCAACTATTACAATAAGTATTGTAACAAAAACGCTACGGTCCTCGTAAAATATTAAATAACGACTCATCGAACTGGGCTGCAAGAAATATATAAATGTAAACGGGGTTTGCTCCGGCCTCAGTTTTTTTCGTTTTAAGCTACTTGAAGTGTACCGACATTCTTGTTATAAAGTCCAAATCTTTTTCATATGGGATAAAGTTAGGAGAAGGAAGAGATGGGTACGGATATAGATAGTAAAGGAGCTTGCGGTTCCATCGCTATAGACATACATGATGGACTGGAAGAGAGACTCGTTCAATCCTGTTTGGTTTAAATATTAATAAGAATATAATCTAATTCTTATTCGTTAGTAAAAGAACAATAAAAGTTAGTAAAAGTGCCAATCCGCACTTGGCCAGCGTTGCCAATCCGCACTTGGCCAGCGTGGTGGACTATGGCCTATACCCCTAACCTCGTGAGAGGAGACCCGAGCCCAGCAGTGGGACAATTATGGGTTGTAATGATGATGATGATGAAAAGAACAATGACAGTTAGGACGGTCAAAGTAGGTTAGTCTTGTTAGTAAAAATTAGTAATAGCAAATATTTCTTGCTTTCTTAGTCGTAAAGGTAGTTATCAAACTTGTATCCCTTCGCTTGGTAAGCAATTTACTGCCTACCAGTTCACTTGATTGTCTACACTCGTTACTATTTCATTACATATTATTGTTTTGATTTCGATTACGTATATTTATCACCTCGTATATCTTTTCGCTGACTTGTAGCAATTAGAATACTCACCGTGACTTTTGTTGCCCATTTCGTGCAAATATTTTAAGTAATAAAATGAAGTTTTGATATTCCTTGCATTTCCCGACTGAAGACTTCATAATTGTTCTTTTATCTATTTTTTTATACATTATATTATCATTATGGTTATAATCCAATGGACGATGATATAGTCAACTTATTTAACGAAACGAAATCAATCGTAATTATAGGTATGTTGGACTCCGAGCCCCAGTCTTAAAATTACATCAGTATTGATGACGTCATAGTATTCAGGTGTTCTTCCATCGTAGTAAACTTCGCTGTTTTTGTTTACGACTATTAATGAATAGCTTCGAAATCTGCACGCTCTGAAATCTCGAGCGATAATCTTCTCTTTGTACAAAAATTTAATATTCGAATGATATAAATAATAGGAAAGTAAGAAATAAGTAAAATAATAATATTTATGATTCCAGTGTTTTTTATACAACCGACAAATTTTCTTAGAACTGTTCATTATGTATTTGGCTTAATAATTACGCATTCCTGTAAACATTATTATGTATATTGCGGAACGCCTTCCAAGTAAATAATATTAATTAGATTTGGTACGAGGAAAAAAATTTGCAAACGTCGTGTCGTCAGCTTGTGATCGGCCTAAGGCCCCATGGGGAGAGCTTTATGCATTATGCCTGAAGTGACGATTGTACTTGGAATTTTCACCTGGATTTTATTTTTAGAAGGTAAGCTTCGAAATGGTCCTGGCGTTGGAATGTTTTGTTATTTAATTGAAGGGAAGAGGAGCACTGCGGCTTTGTTACGTTGGATTGTTTTACTGGAATTAATAATTGTATTTTTCCTTATTGTGTCGTAGTAGCAAGAGTAGTCTGGAGCTTTGGTAGAAATTGGTTTTCTCTCTCGTAAGTACTTGTTGTATTAACCTTTTTTTTCATTAAAATGATCATTTGTGTACTTATAAAATATCTTGTTTAATTTTTTTTTTTCATAAGATTAGTCAATGCTTGACTACTATCCTGATGGTAAGGAAGACGGAATCTCAAATAAAAAATAAAGAATAAGTAATATTAAAGAAACACAACAGGCCGAGAGGGTATCGGGCCTGGCACAATGTAAGGTCTCACAATTTTGTTTATAGAAAGAAAGAAAATATTTATTTCATAAAGTAATCACTGCAATTTACAAAAAAAGTCCTTTAATTTATATATTTCATTAAACAGCATCAATCTATAAAATGGGTTCACACTCACTCTAAACCGCGATAAATAACCGATGGTCACTGGTTTTCAGATGAACCTAACATGCTATTATACTACTCGTTAACTTCAATACCTTACCTATCTGTGACAGTTTTTCTTTTCAATTCCATACCTACAATTATCTTGAATATTCTCACATGCCTAAAACTAACCAATTCTGTAAAAGAAGAGTCACGTGACGGACTTGATTGATAAAAAATAACACTCTAAATAATAATATTTCTTAAACACATTTAGAAGAATCAGCCCATCTCTACATACTAACGAGATTTTTTTTAAAGATTCCACCAGTTTACCAACACGATAAATACGTAAACCTATGCCAAATTACATCTTTCCACTACTAAGGTTCTCTGAAACAGGTATACCGACTGCCGAACAGGACATCACTTGTAATTTTACTCAAATGCATAATTTTTGGGTTTACTAATCAAAACATAACCCGTAAAATAACACAAATAGGTCCATCGACAACAATACTGGGTGTATTATTAAATGATTTTAAACCTCAGTTTAAACACAAAGTGAACGTCAAGTTTAAAGCCATTACAAAAGCTAAGTGCCAGTGTATTTCTAGCTGGGAGGGTTGGGGCGTGACTTACCCCATAGATCAAACGGTGACTAATGGATAAGACATGACAAGCTATGACGGGGTGTAAAAGCTTTTTTCACAGACATTAATTGTACTCAGTTTTATTATATACCTAATAAAATGTTAAGAAATAATATGCATAAACGCGAAGGAAAAATCTTCGCACCCCTTTTTTAAGCTCTCGTAATTAACTCTGCTTGAAATAAAAAGCAGTGAGAGCCTAATGGTTCGAACGTTGGTTTCCCGAATGTCGGAGCGTGAGTTCGTATACTGCACGCACCTCCAATTTTCAAGAAGTTATGTGCGTATTAAAAATTAATTATCACTTGCTTTCAGTAAAGGAAAACATTATTAGGCAACTTGCACATCTTCGAGTTCACCATAATGCAATGATCACTTGCTACCACATAGTCTACATTCACACGATTTTATTATAAAAAATACTAAAGAGTTTCTTGCCGCTTCTTCTTGCCTGATCACTGAATGTAGATGATTGTTCAAGCGATGACGTAGTCTCATTTACGACAGGATTTTTTTAAAAACGTCATTCGACCACAAAATATATTTAAATTCAAAGATATGATACTTAATATCAAAGAATATATTATTTTGTTGTTGTGATATATTTATGTTGATATTTCGGGCAGTGGCTTCCGCTATAAAACTTATAATAATATCCGATGGAACTGCGATAACCTCATTGCTTCCGATAGAGGGCGTTGAACTATTGCTCTATAAAATATTATAGTAACGTTCCCATTTTTGTGTTGCTTCATAAATATCACGCCTTACGGACATCAACCTAGTTTGGTGGTAGAATCGTACAATTCCTACCGTTTGTATTGCGGGCACTTATTTCAGGGTGTGGCAACGAAATGTCAAGAAAGTAATCATAGTTCAGTAGATTTTAATCTGAAGGCCAGATCGCTCAAAGCGAATACGCTTAGAGCGACAAGTGTATGAGATCATCTGTTACGTTCTAATCACAACTGCGTCGTATGTTAATTAACAAGCTAAAAATGACACTACGCAGCTATGGTCGATAACTTATCGCACTTATTAACGGGAAGTACTTAGGGATTTACTTATTAAAGGGATATTACTTTTAAAATTAAAAAACCATTACGTGAGGCTCCAACGGCAAACCAGAAAGGCCTGATTTTGTTGTCTCTTACAAATATTGCCCTGTCGTGGGCCATAATAGAGAACTCTTAATTCTTTGTAAGGTTTTCTCACGGTGTTCTCAATTACAATCGAGTGATGTCTCAATATAACACAGATCATTTTAAAAAATATTTACAAATGCAGAATCCGAGCTCATGTCATCTGTGTGGGAAATCCAATGAGATAATTAGGTTAGTACGCTATTATATGTTTTGTAGCACATCATAACTCCACAGACTTCTCAGCCACGAATCTCTGTCGACAAAGCCATATTAATTAGAACCCGAACCACTAGGAGGCAATCAGTTAATTAGCAGACATACCGACCGCGCCGATCCGTATATGTCGTCAAAGGCCCTGGATGTACTTTAATCAGATTCGGTGATTACATGCCACTATTTCATAAAGTGTACATTGGATTAATGTTCGAATAATATTGTACGTAACTATTAAATGTTGAAGATAGATATATCTATATATCGTACCCAACTTCTGGCTAGTGGCAAATCAGACTTTTAGGCGCAAGTGATACGGAAATCAGTGTTTTGCACACCATGTACGGAACGGGAGTTACGGGACAAACATCGAATCTGTGATATAAGTGACCAATTAGAACTATACTAATATTATAAATGCGGAGGTTAATCCTTCTTTCATGTCGCAATGGAGCATCCTCATGATTACGTTTTGATCTGGAGATAGTTGGGCGGATGAAGAATGCTATAGGTTATTTTTCACCGCGAAAAAATATCTCATTTCTGCGGGAAGATTCATTACGATGTATATTTTAGTCATATTAAAGAAATTATTTTACTACGAAGCGTTGCTCGCAACCAATGATACAAAGGAATCGACAATATTTTTATTGTTGTTCCTTTTCTACACGCGGGTGAATACGCCGGCAACATCTAGTCTTTAATAATTAATATCATCTCATACATAAAATGGACTTCCTGACTGATTGATTTGATCATTGCCCTGCCTATACCCTTTGAGGCACAGAACTGAAATTTTTCGCATAGATTAGGTATGTATCGTAGGCAAGTGATAAGAGAGGATATTTCGGAAATGGGTTTGTTTCTTTAATTAAAAATGAACTTAACTACGTAACTATAATCCTACAAACTTGAATTTTGGCACATAAGTAGTAAAACGTCTTCTCTCAAAACTATTTTCAGAGTTTATTGATTTTCCCAGTTACTGATATTATAAATGCGAAAGTTTGTGCGTTTGTTTGTTACTCCTTCACGCAGAAACTGGCGAACCGATGTTCATTAAAATTTGGCACACACATAGAGGGTAACTTGGATTACCACATAAAATAGTTTTTAATCTCAGAAATCCCGCGGGATATTTTTTGGACAATTTCCCCGGCGAAGCGAGGGTAGGTTCACGTTATCTTGTTTCTATAGTTGTTGCTGCTCACCACTATAGGTACATCATATTCATATTATAAATGTGAAAGAGCGTATGTTTGCTCGTTCGTTTGTTTTTATTTTTTATTTTTGATTTGAAAATAGTTGGGAGGACGACGAATACTATAGGCTACTTTTTACTACGAATAATCAACTCATTTATGTGGGAAGATCCATTTCGATATATATTTTAGCCAAATTCAAGCAAGTCTATATATCATTCCAATAGGATAAGGAAAACAAGTTAATTTACATATATATATATATATGTATATATATATATATATATATTAAGTTACTTTCTTTCCATAATGAAATTGCGGCAAATTATCAAATCCACGCGGGCCTAGCCACCGGCGAGTACTTATTACATAATTATATTTAATTTCTATGCCAACATTCTACTATTGCGAAATATACTTCGTTACAGGCGTAAACGAATATTGGTTAAACATATTATATATTTCAGAGGAAGAGCCGACTGATCACATCGCGACATCTTGTGTGGGCGATACGTAGAAACAGGCACGTAGTAATTTGACGAACTAGTCGGAGGACAGTTCCTAGATTCATGTATCCCCTGGGTAATGGTTATCAGAGAAGCCCTCGTCGTCGAATTCATAGATTTTGTAGACTCTGTCAAAACGTCAACTCGTCTTGATGACGTTAGCGGCTCGTTCTCAGTACAACTTCCATGTTAATAACCGCCCCATAGCCTAGTTGGTAGTGACTCTGCCTGCGAAGCAAAGGGTCCTGGTTTCGATTCCCTGCCGAGCACATATTTATGTAATAATAATATTTATGTAATAATAATATATGATAAATATTACTTCTCGGATCATGGCTGTTACTGGTGTTATTTGTGTTTTCCATGCCGCCCGCGACACAGATAAATCCTATTGCGGGGGTATAAGTGTGTTAACGTTTATTTATTTATTTAATTTTTATTAATAATGACCTTTCCGATATGTACATATGTACAAAAAAACTGTTTTATACTCCCTGGGATAAAATTTAATTTATCGTGAAACTATTAGACATCGGCGGCTATAGTCGATTCTATGTGATCTGACTGAGTTAAGCAATAGCGGACGTGACCGATAGTTAAATAGCAAAAACTTCTTGAGTACTTTTGTGCTTCAGAGGGCACGTTAAGCGCGTTGATCACGGTTGTTATTATATCAGACATTAATCCGTGTCGTAAGGACATTGAGCCAAAAAAACTGTCATTTGAGTTGGCCATTGGTGACTACTGATGCGTACTGGAGTAGTGTGTTGGAGTATGCTCTAGGCCGTCACAGTTATGAGGAGAGACATTGCCCTGAAGTGGGCCATTAATGAATTCAAGTCAAAGATTTATACTATACTAGCTGAACCCTGCGCGCATTGCTACGCCTACGCTATGTGAAATTAATTGGAATGTTAGTGGCGCCACCTATTGATAATTGATCATTGGCTCGTACACAACACTTTGTTAAAGAATATCATATGATTAAATGTATCGTTTACGATTCTATAAAGAACATACAGACAAATATTCATTTTTATATATCAGACAAAGTAGAAGAAGATATTTTAATTAGTATAAAAGGAATCGCGTGCTATTGAGATCGTACTGAAATATATTCAAGTCAATAATTGACATAGTAATCTAGGCTTAAAATTATACCTACTTGTAGTAACAGGACTAAGCTGGAATATTTCGAATATCCGATAGTTTCGATCACAGTTTCAGCTTCATATTACCTAATACGATCCTACGGAGACACGTTCGATCCTGAAACCATTCGGCTAGCTCTGTAAAAGATCCATTCGCAGCGGGGTACAATTTGGCCAATTAATTAATGGATTGGCAACTGAATGCTTCTCGCCTTTATCGAACCGTTGAGTGACAGCGCGGCACGACGCGGCGGCACGCGCACGATAAATGTATCACAGATTTGTATCAGTGAATATAATAATGGGCGAGACTCATCAATGTAATCGTCGAATTATTCGATGTAGCGGCACGCCGTGACCGGTCTAAGTGAGGCCTTTGTCCAGTGGACCTTTAAAGGCTCATAGATAGATAGATAAGCACTGATAACGTTGCATTCTACTGTCAAAGGAATTTTTAAAATGGGATGAATAGTTTTGCCGATGCAATGCCAGTTTAAAAGCAAAAAGAAGTCAGCAGTCAGATCTTTAACATTAACATAGAATACGAAGATTCTATTCTCAATAATCTTCCAAGTACATACTTAAATTTTTGGAGATTATCATCGCGGACTAGGAAATAATACAGCGCACTTGTCTATTTGTGCATAACAGTTAACTTTTTAAATCATAATTGATTCTAGAAAGGTGCTAACTATAGTGTTATCATATGTATGAATACCATAGAGTTGAATTTTATAGTACCATGTCTCAGGCGGTTGACATGAATTCAAGAGTAGAGGTAATCTGTTAAATTACTGTCATATTTTTTTTAACACAAACAGTGTTAACTTTCAGTAGCGAAACGACCAGCATACTGTAATGTAAATGTGTGCGTGAGGTATGTAGAAATGAGTCAGGATGTATTGAAATACTAAACTTTGAAGCTTTTATTTAACTCGTTTAAGATGTGATACCGCGAAGATTTTGTTTTGTAGTTTATATTTATATAACATAGAATAATATTATTCTATGTTATATGTAGTAATATTATATGATCTAGAATATTTATCGTCCGTCTGTGTTTCTCAATTAGTGTTCTCTCTAGTGTGCGTCATAACACTGTGCCATTCTGTCATTATCAATTACAGTCTATCATTGCTTCCAGGCAACGCTTTGTGGTTAAACACTTTAATCTAGTTGAAATATACATCATAATGGATCTTCTTACAGAAATTAGACGTTGTTCGCAGTGAAAAGTGCCCTATGGCACTGTCCATCTTTTTTAGCTATTTCCACACAAAAAGTTACACCATAACTGGGCTCCAGAGAGCCGTGAAAGAAAGACAAACAACGCATTTATAATATTAATGTACATAAATAGTAAATAAATAATCTCAATATCTGTTTTAAATAGAACCCAAACCGATACATCCACTTAGCGCTTCTATTTCAGTATTATATTTGGTTAACAATCAATTCAGATTTTCCAGTTACTCCTAAAAACAGTATTAGTTTCGCAGACGCGCAAATTTCAGCTATATTGGTTACAAAAGTCCTCAATTAGATGCAAACAACATTACAAAATTATATTCAATTAGTTCATTCGCGGTATACTCGCGTTCCAAATTTAAACTTTGTCAAAGTTACGAAGCACTTCTAGAATTTTAATCGGGGCCGTTCATTCCGAAATATGCTAACTGCTTTGACGCGTGAAGTATGAACAAACCTGTGCTCTGAGGCCGGGCACTACTGCTATCAATCAGATTGAAAGCTCTCGACTAATTGATCAGCGACAAACATCCGATCGCAGTGACATGATCTAGTTGGAATGTAGTGTGGGATCATAGACATTTGCAATTGCGAACTCTCAACACTTATACAGTTAATTGCTTATTTATCTATGTAAGTTAAGGTACATTATAGAAAAGCCTGGCTCTGTTCTTACTATGATCGACAGCTTAGATCTAATGAGTCATATAACCTATCTATCCCACTGCATCAACCTGGTGTATATATATATATACAGGGTGTACTTTACACCGTAACGAAGACTTGAGTGGTAGATTGGGGATATTATATACAACAAAATGACTTCAACAATTTTCCCCGGAAATTACTGGTTCCCGAATTGGTCATTTTTGAGCGCGCAATGTATAGTGAACAACGCGATAATGCTACGCGCGTGCCTATCCGATCGCATATTGT
>DWPA01005582.1:0-11688 GCA_018251375.1 Calpodes ethlius
CCAGGACAATCTATACTAATATTATAAATGCGAAAGTCTGTTTGTTTGTTTGTCCTTCTTTCACGTTGCAACGGAGCGTCGTTATGACATGATTTTTGGTTTGGAGAAAGTTGGAAGGACGATGAATACTATAGGCTGGTTTTTACCGCAAAAGAACATCTCATTTTTGTGGAAAGATCCATTGCGATGTATATTTCAATCAAATTAAAGGTGTTTAACAACAAAGCGTTGCCTGGAAGCCATTAGTGGAAAGTATTAATAACCTTTCTTTTCACACACGTGGACGGATCCGCGGACAATATATAGTAGTTAAATATACATATAAACGTTAACACACTCCTGCGCTTCTACAGACATATGACAATGTCGTTTTCCTCTGTCATCAATAATGTTTTTATGGATTCCGTCTTTTTTTCAAATGTCTCCAGTTCCGCTTGCATTCTAATAAAATCAGTATTAATATAGTATTAGGGATATTCAAAATCCCGCCAAGTTTGAACAGTGAACTGATATCCTACGATTAGTATACTTAATATGTGTGAATATAATTCATAATTCTTATAATCTTAATAATTATAAACTGTTAGCAATAACTTAAATTATTTTCACTTGTTATATTAAAAGGAGACACTGGATTAGATAAATAATTTATACTAATATTATAAATATTGAAGGGTGATTGTTAGTAAATTGTGCCGTGAGCCCTAAACCAATAACTCAATCTCTATAAAATTTTGTTTAATATTGTCAAGGACACGAAAAAGACGGACTAACTTTTATCCGTATAAGTTTAAAAAACTCCTGAGCGTAGAAAATAGCAAGTTCACCGCCCCAAGTTAAGCGAAAGCGAAACCGCGGGTAAATCTTAGCAAGAAAATAAATCTAGTTGTTATTATATTTTTGACATATAAGGCTTTGATTGTATTTGAAATTATTTAACTATACAAATAAAACACGTGTGCAAAGAAGAGTAAATTCACTCATTAATGGAACTATCGGACCAAGGGTTAGAGTTCAAAATTAACAGTAAAATATGTAATTATTAGGTATATAGTATAGTATTAGGTATATAGTAATTTAAAACGACGACCCGGACGGTACAATCGTTACAATACCAAAACGCCATGAGAACGGTCCCGGTTTCGATTCCCAGCGAGACAAAAATTTGAATGATGGTTTAAAATTTTTGTTTTAAGTTAGGGTGTATGAGTTTTTATTTCTGTGTATGTGTATGGAAAACCTAGTGATACAGGGGGGCTATTAGTGAATAGCATAAATTATTTAATCAATTAAAAATAAATTGCTGTTTATCTAGCCGTTAATTTTACATCTGTTTCTGAATTTTATGTTGTTTATATCATTGAAGTACAATAAAGATAATTAAATTTATTTTGTATTAAATTGTAAATTAAATAGTTATAACCAAGAGTTCTCGGCAAATTAATGCTCAATGGAATGTACGCCGTAACCCGTGTGGTGAGAGTTAGAATTCTAAAATCATAAAATCAATACAGTATTCTGACTGTGGCTAACTCCCTTTAGCTTTATATGAAGTTAATAGATTTTTAATGTTACCTAAAGATTAATTGAAGTTTTACTTAACCGAAGGCTTACGACCAATTACATTTTTTAAATCCCTTAAGATAAAGGCTACCTAAACTCCGCGTTGTTTTTAAAAGCCCGTCTCTGATGTTTAATTAATTGTTCTACTTTCACTTTTTTGATAAATTATTATAATTAAGTGATCTTCTAAACGAGTTTTTCCGTTATTTACTTAATCGGTGTCTTAATTTTCAAGCAGTGATAGCTAAATTGATTAAATATTCGGTGCATCGTGAATCCAAGTTCAAATTCGTATTAATAAATAAGTGAAAATTTTAAATTTACCTTCAATAGTAATACTTGTTTGTTTATTCCTACTGGTCTATAGACAATATTGGATATCCACGTATGGATGGATACATCGTTTGAAGCTCTTTTGTCTGCTTGGTCCAATGTCGACGAGTAAAAAGGCAGGTACTCGGTTCCTTATCGAGAAGCAAAGACAACAGCGACTGGTCTCTGGTTTCACAACCCTGGTATTTAAAGTGCATTCCAAAACACAGAAGCACTCAAGAAGCTTTCGAAGACGAAGTCATCCATCCAATTATGGAACTCATGGTTGCTTAACTGGATCGATAATAAAATTTGGATACAAGGCGACATCGACAGGTTGTGATCGCTTCAAAATATGACATTTTTGAGAAATCATATTATAACAGTAATTTTATAAAATAGTAATTAAATTAATTGAATTTCAAATTACTTCATCATCACAATCCGTGACTATCCCACTGCTGGGCTCAGATTTCTTCTCACAATGTGAAGAGTTCATGCCGTAATCTCCCGTGCAAGCCTATGAGTGCGGATTGACAAACGTCACCCACTTGTATATTAACCTTATTTTTTTTATTTGACATCAGCGTCTTTTATATTACTCTGTGGGAATAAAAACAGTGTTTACCTACATAACAATTTTAAAATTCGAACAAACATTTTCAATAGGAATTTGAAACAATACAATTCATCGGAAATTCATGTAATGCGAGCAGCTCAAGAACAATAATTTCGCAGCCAAACATTTTACATTTATTGGTATGACTTTCATCCTTGTTTATGGTCTGCGCGTCAATAGCCAAGGATATACGGGAACGTGGATGTCCAATATCGTTTATTGTAAATGTATGCATTATTTTTAAAATTTACGATATTACACTGCAGTCCATTCCCTTCCTTGTTTTAGTTTCAAACGGAATTTTAAAATAATCTTTATGGTCGCAATGCTTTTTGAATGTGGAACTACGAGCGGATACTTAGATCTTTGCTATTTAAATGGCATGACGAGGCATTGATGATGTACTACGAGAAAAGAGGCTTAGTCGATGTACACTACTTAGACGCTCGGAGCTTACGTGCACTACTAAGACAATTATAGTGTATTGTGGACTTTTACAAAATGGACAATTTTGAAGTTTCTATTTTTAATCAAAATTTAATTCTCCTATAATTTCATAATTTCGTCTTTTTTGTCTATATGTCATCTTATTTTAAGTCTAAATTGGCTTTTGAGGGAAGATTATCAATCATATATACCGGTATATAGTAGTTCGAATCCTGTACGTACCTCTGATTAAAGAAAAAGCGATGTGCGTAACCAATTTAAGGAAAACATCGTGAGGTAACACGCACACTGTGAAATCTCCGTAATTTTCTCAAAGATGCGTGAAGTCTGCCAATCAGCACTTGGTCAGTGAGGTGAACACCGACCTTACCTATCACATTATGAAAGAAAAACCCAAGCGTTTCAAGAGTCTAGTGGTGAGGTATATGATATATGATTAAAAATCTTTAATATTCTAAGAATTCTAAGAACTTTTCTGCATTCCACCCGATTTTAGCGATATTTCTCCACGAACACTAGTCGCAAGGCTACCACATAAGCAAGAATATAAATGGCCCGGGAAGTCGTTAAAGAATTCAAAAATCGTAAGTACACTCACATTGAAAACGGTAACTCTATTTTACATTTTAAATTAAAATACTACGCAGTGTACTTTTTAAACCGCTTACCGATAGCCATTTGAAGTAGTAGTTTCGCTCCTTTCCTGCCAATAGCCGTTCAATAACTAAGTTACTTAGTTTTTAAAGTGTAAGGACTTAGAAAACGTTAAGTTCGCAATTTCTTTAAACACTTTAAGATCTGTTCAAAGCATTGCGATTTTCATGTCGCGAATTATTTTTGAATAACTTAGTTTATAATTGTTAACTAGGATTATCGGTTTTTCGTTTGCCACTTGGCTAAATGACACTTGGCTGTACAATTATATTTTTATATCCAAATTTCTATAATATTTATGCAATATCAAGAACCCTTGTCAGAGAGCTTAGACGAGATAGCCACTCATTTCTTCTTATAAATAAACGATCAACATGCAGTCGAGTTGCATGCTGGTAAATGATCACCATTGCCCAAGAAACAGTAGCTCTAAAGTTATCACCGACGAACTGATAAAAAGAAAGCAGGAAACCTATAATATTACCTCTACGCTTTATGAATCAGCATTGAGGTATCGATCGGAATATTATCTAGGGTTCCTTAACTACAACAAGAAATCCAAGGCCTGAAACTTTCGATAATGAGTTAAATCTAGCTGAAAAGTACAGTAAAAAAATTGCAATAGAAAATCATTTTTCCTTGCCAGGAAATTAGCAATGGCGTAGTGAAACGAGCAGTCCCGGGCTTACAATCTTGTCCAGCATAATGGTTGTCGATAATATCTTATTTGTGTGGTCCATGCCATCTGTGACACGTGGAATGTTATTGCGGGGGTATGAATATGGGGGCGTTTATTTTCATTTAATAGTTCTCATTGAAGTTTTATAAACAGAACGGGCCAGATTAAGAATCAGATAATAATAGAAAGATTAAATAAGATATTAGAAAATCCAGCAATCTTCGACATTAAAGACCTGATGGTATAGTTATAGAATTTAGTCATAAGTCATAATGCGCGAGTTATTAGGCAAGCGAAGTGAATAAAACCTCTGCAATATTCCGCGTTACATTAAACAGAGCTTTACGCAAAGCAGGTGCTAGTTTATCTCGCGGCCGGCCGACTCTAGCCCGGCAATAAGTTATCGTTTGACACCTCGATATGCCTGTCCAATCTGCGGCGATAGCGATAGATTAATTTTATTTATCGCTGTGATAGTTAATTTTAATTAATTGGAAGCATGTCCGAAGAAACGCTTCCAATAAATGCTGTTTTGTTTCTTGTGTTTAATTGATTTTACTCCTGTTAAATTAAAAACTTTATTAAAAACAATGTTAACTTTGAAACTTGATCTTGATCTGTATTTAATAGCTACCTAGTCAAGAGAAATAAATAGTGAAACTATACGGCTAAAAGTTTTTGATAAATTTTCAAATGTGTGACAAAGTTGCACTAAACCAGAATGATGGACCCTCATATTCTGAGAGCCAGAACTGAACTTGATTACACGAGTAAAATATTTATAGTAATTAGCCATTAAATTGTACCATAGCCAAAGATAAACATAAAACATAAACGCTAAGACATTCATACCCCTGCAGTAGGATTCCCTGTGTCGCGAGCGCCATGGACAACACAAATAACACGTCACTGACACGCATAACCCGAGAACAAATATTTATCTGTCACATAAATATCTGCTCCGGCCGGGAATCGAGCCCAGGGCCCCTCACATCGCAGGCAGGGTCACTGCCAATTAGGCTACGGGGCGTTAAGATACTTACAACGTCAAAACAACAACTGTCCACTCAGTAGACGGGGACAGTAAAATTCTGCTCTAACCCATTGTCACATTAAGTTGTCTCATGAAAATGATACTATTTTAACTCCGAGTGCATGGTCACCTTGCCTTGCTGTCCTCTAACAAGCGACGTCCTAATCCGACGTCCGAACCCTTCAAGAGGTGCCCTTATATTCACACTCCACTTTTATGGTCTTAGGTTTTAGGAGTCTTAGATTTGCCGCCCGGGCTAGTTCCACATAATCGACACAGCCGCCTGTGTTGATGTATGAGCATTCACCGGCTCCAACCCGCATAAATAGTAGTCCAATGCACTTTTGTCTGGACGCAAAAAAAAACTTCTTGAAGTAGGACCATGGTACTAATGACACCTAGGTTTTTGTACCAGAAATCTCAAGAATCAAGTAACATTAATAATAGTCCTTGTATACCTACTTGCATACATACTTTCTCGACTTACATATATTTTGTAACACCCATCAAAACTTCTCATCATCTTCAAAAAGTAACTGGTAGATAATGTCATTTGATTAGGCGTCTAGTCCGCTCATTGTACGCACTTATTTATTATTTATGGCTCTCCAATGATACTCCATAATTTCTTAGCACAAGTAAAGTTATTTTTGATAAACTGCAGTGTGAACATGTCACTTAGAGGAATGCAAATTATTCAATGTTTTTTTGTAGCACTAACGATGCTAACTAATCTGAAGTTATAATTATTTAAAGTCTTGCAATAAAGATCTTGTAGTGATTCTTGCTTGCAAGAGATTGAGGTTTTTTGCTTCGAATAATTAGAGTGGATCACAGTAAGGTAGGGGTCCTCATAATTAATGAAGTCAGTAGCGCCCTCTACAACACTGCCTCAAGACGTTTTAACGGACAAGAGGTCTGGAAGGTTTTAGTACGTACACCTCAACACCAACGATGTAATGAGAACAAATAGTGTAGTATGAAGTTCGAAGCACAGAAGTCTTCAAAAATATCATCATTAACAGTCACCTATACAACATCATCGCGATAAATTGATAAGTTCAATCAATAATTTATAAATTCACACAAACCGTTAGGATATTAGTGATTTGTATGTTCGAATGGAACTATACAACTCTAATCTATCTAACGTTTAAAAAAAGATAAATAAGACTTAAAATCAAACATTTATCTGCCAAATAAATATCTACCCCGATCGGGATTCGAAGCCGAAACTTTCCTTCGCAAGTAAGGCCCCTACTCACTGAACAGAAGCTACGGATTAGTTGGATTCGTAAAGCAACAATTAAATTAAATTTGTTACGGATGCCAGCAGAATGGCAAGCCAATTTCAAATTTCGAATCATTTGAATGTTATTATATTGCAGTCCTGTATCCAACTTAAACCAGCCATTTACAGAACCGTGCATTAAATATTAACACTACTTTAAATGCTACTTTAATTATACCGTAGTACAGTACAGTATGGACTAATAAACATTTCATAACGAAGTGTAAAACTTGTCTTTAAAACACATTTTTGGTTGACCCATACTCGTCTAAAGGCTTTTTGTGCACCGTAATTAAATTAAAATTTATTTAATACTCGTAATGACGTCCGTAATGACGATTTAATGAAAAACTTGTGCAACTATTATTATCCAACCAAAATCAAAAATGCGATTTATAGTCCTACGCGACCTTTGAAGACAAGTCGATACTTGGAAGTCTTTTACTTATGGGTCGTGGTATGTCCATTCCTTCTAGTCGTAATTCGCGTGTGTCGTATGTTAATCCTATCATCTACCGGTTCAGGTCTATCAGGTAGAACCTACTTATAGGAAGCCCAGCATTAGCCAATGCGACAGGGTGGCAAGTTATAAAGCTTCGTCATATTTGAGAGGTACGTTTCGCGCCTCCTGCGCGCGGGATAGCTCTGCCACCGGGTGTTCGAATGGATTGGTGCTAGGTCACGCAGGTGAAGGAACCGCCATTTAGAACTTGTATAGATCCAAGTGTTATAGAAAAAAATTATAACGCAATTCAGGTCGTGACGTCAACTTATGATGTGAATGCGCAGTTCGATGTACTTACAAGTGATTGAGATATATACGTATACAGTGAATATGTTATATATTGATGACCTTATCTCAGTTCAATGACCGTCTTGAATTAACTGGCATCACCAACGCGTTGTTGACTAATGAGAAAACGATAAACTCTCTCAATCACGACATTTACATTTGTGAAAATAATATTAATCTACTAATCAAAGAATATCCTAATTAAAACGCAATTAAAACATATATTTAATACACTCACGCACATAAAAATGTATCCGCCTCTAATCGACATAGCATGGTTAATTATCTAAGTGTTTATCTTAATGCGTTCTGGCTTTTAAAATATAAGTAGTTCAATAAAAATAATTTATGTATAAACGTATTTTCGTTATCTGTACGTCTAACTGAAAACTTACGCCAACTTTATCCCGTGTAATATTAGTAATTATCTGTACATCTGTCCGTCCGTTCCCTGCGATGACATGCAAATTAATCTTACTTAGCTACCATATTAATATCTATGTAAGTATATGAAATACTATTGATTCTTTGTTTTGTAACTTTTATACTGACACACGAGCTGACAATCCACCTGACGACCTACCTACTCATCATAGGCATCTACTTGGTTGCCAAGATAGAAGATAGTAAAAGAAAGATAAAAAAAATAGCTCTCAAGCCAAATTAATATTATCTTGCCTGGCCTTTTTTTTTTTAATTCTATGATTAAGCAAAAAATTTCGTTTACTTAATACGTAAAATCTACGAATAAATGCCAAAACAGACTAGGAAAAGAGAAGACAGAAAGAGCTCCCTTTCAAACCATTAGCTGAGACACGAGTGTTTTGGCCACCACGAGTTAAACGCGAGCGCAATAACTAGCCGGATATGTTCAGGAAAAGATAATACCAGTGATAGTATAATATATTAAGAATTAAATAATAATACTTTTCCGAATCCTTACAGAAGCTCTACTACCACACGGAAGAGTTGGCTTCTGCCACCTCTTACACAAGAGAGACCCTGATCTACGCACATGGCAGTGAGGTAAGTTGTCCCAATACAGTCACATGACCAAGATTCGAGCATGAACACTATATTTGTCAAACAAATATTTGACTCGACCACGAATAGAACGACGCTTCATCAGGACGCTTTTCTTCCTTACACAAGGACGCTAATAAAATCCTGGATCATTGACTGTCAGATTTATATTATACTGTTTGAATGAGTGTCTAAAGATGTAATAAAAAATATTAGATGGGGCGACAAGTTCGACCGCTTGGTCCGAGGTTATTCCAGGCGTATCTGGTTAGCAAAAAGGATATAAACTCTTAACAGCTTATAACGAACATTGCACAAAGTACTTTGCTTTTGAGATCGATGTGTTCTAAGTTTTATTTACGAGTAACTTAAATGGCGACTGAGAGGTTTACATTTACGCCTGCTAATAAAACGTTGAACTTTTAATATTATGTAAAGTATGTAATTTAGTTTGTTTAAGCGGATTCGATCAAACATTATGATTATTCGAAAAACTACCGCTGGAATAGATTACGAAGAATTATGTTTGCGTAATGTAAGCAACTAAAAATAAAATACATCGATTATAGGGCGCTACTGAATATTTCATGCGCACTTAATTTTACCGCATAATGATGTTAACCATACTTAGTATTATAACAAAAAACTAAAGACATGAAAAATAGATATATGTCATTTTATTCGCAGCATATTATTCAAGCTTCGCTGAATCCGCCATTAAATATTTTGGCGGGAACTGCTCGCCGACTTTTTTCTGAGATGAAAAAAATTTGAACTATTTTTATCTGTGGTTATTTTAAGTAATCCAAAAGATATCACTGTATGTTTTTAAATTCTTTCTAGAAGAAAACACATAAAACGTATCAACAGATGGCATTCAATTAGCTCTATGAGTCAAACGCAAGGAGAACATTTTTAATCAATAATTTTAAACTTATTTTTTTTTGTTTTTCGTTTATAAACTATGGTGAAGCCAAAAGGAGAAATATAATTTTAGACTATGTATACGTCCATCTGTTTATTGCAATACTTATAAATTATCTTCTTGATTACAAATCTATAAATCTCTAGGATTGTTCGCTAGTCATGTAATGCTATGCTAATAAGTTTTATGACGTCACTCTAAATTTAACATATTCTACAATTTTCCCATTTACGATTTTAATGAAGTTTATTAATTTTAAGTGAAACTGCTTTAATTATTACCATTTTCAATTTTTATAATTAAAAGTCACGATTCCAGGCAATCAAAGTTTAAGATTATATTTTAGTTTCCAGTTAGACACGTCAGTGTTAATTTGTAGAAGAATGCAGTTCTTTTTTTTTTTCTTAGTATTAGTTACACTTCAATACCTCCAAGACTTTTAGCTCAAGTAAAAAAACTGTTTTAGGGAACTATTAAACTCATAACATTGGTAAAACTGATTTTTAAATGTACAATTGGACACGCACGATGCCCTCTCAAAATCGACGTTAATTGAAAAACAGTAAAAGAAGTATTCAGTCATTACATGATAGTACTTTTTAATTAGTTAAATGTTGGGTATTGCTGAATCATTTTATGTTTTCTAACAATTACAATTCATTTTAAAGTTAATTGAAAAACGTTAAACCCGTAAAATAAAGGTGTAATCCAAGGCACGAATAAATCTGATTTTAAATTGTAAATGAAAAATTGATTCCTATGAAAGAAAAGATGCATTTGACTTGCGTGCTGGATTTGAACGTGAACGGTCTCAATCGAGTTTTAAAACTTAGTTTAATCTAATTTTAAAGATCATTTAATTAATGTTACATATAGTACAAACGTTTTTAGAAAATACGAAATTCCCTACAAAAAATGATATATCTTATCAAAGACACTAATAAAAAAATAATTCATATATCACCAAATTCGATATAATACGAGCAAGTATCCTATCTTTTGTAAAATTAGTTTTGTAAAGGTATCTTTTGTAATTGTAATATGTCTTTTACCCGAATTCAACATTACATACATCGAGTTATTATCTTACTGAAGTTTGTAAGAAAGTAATAAACACTAACCATCAAGTCATACACCTGCTCATTTACATTATTTAATAAAACGCCAACAGTGACTGATTGACAGACATCCACAGATTATGAACCAACGCACAGCTTGAACTAATGGATCTAAAACCATATAACTTTGTAATTAATCCTTAACTGTATGATGCAATTCCCTAAAAAAAATAATTTTCGTAAATCCATCCACCAAAATACAGACGAGAATAATCTGTCAAAGAATAAACGTTTTCCAATTAAATTCAAATTTGGAATTTTATTTTCTTAAAATAAATAATACAAGGCACCAGCTAGTAACACAATAAATACAAATTTCTTACTTATGTTCAATGCGGAACGTGGCTAAGTTCACGCAGTAATTGACAAGCGGGGTTAAGAATCGTGCAGTGGGCTAATTAATGATAACTATTATAATGTAAGGCATTTAAAAAGTCCGTTTAACGCTCCGTGGCTCATTAAAAGAGCTAATTAACAGGTAAGTGCGCTCGGTTAAGATACCCATCGGTATGGTGTGATGATAATTTATAAGCCATGAAGATACGCCTCCCGTGAAATTGTTTACGATTTAACGTGCAATCTTTAACGCGTTTCTGTCTTTATCACCGGCCTGTCTTTTTAATTATGCTATTGTTGCTGTTGTATTAAAGGACTATTTGAATGGCATCCAGGGCTAAGGTCAGGCTAAGTTTAAATATCGTTGACATTCGTTTGCCGATGATATATTTATATAATCAGGCACTTAGTTTTAAGAAAACGCATATCTGATTTTTTTACAATATGTTTTTTTTATTTAAATAGCGGATAAACGAAATGCCGCATTACCTAATGGTGATGACCACCTCCCACTTTGCCGGTCAAAAAAGAAGAGAAGAAAAAAAACAAGCCGCGCCAATGCGGCTAAAACATGACATTCAAGATGTATATATCTTTACTGTACTCGATTCCCAGTCACAGCAGATATAATTATATGTTGCAGAAAAGTATTTAATCTTAAATTCAAAGAGTATATTTGTGAAATTCTTAATCAATACACTAGAAATACAATAAATCCCCTAAACGCCAGAATTCATGTAGATAACCACTTCATTAGTGGTCCTGCTTTTCTTCTTCGCCGTAGGAGAACCTTATTTCTGATCAGCAAAACCTCTGGACTAGTTAAAAAGATTTCAGTATCATTCCTGGTCTTGATTTTTCAATTAGTTTCCTTGTATATAGAATCTCTTACAGA
>DWPA01005583.1:0-11685 GCA_018251375.1 Calpodes ethlius
GTAACTCGTTAATTTTATAAGATTATAATGACAAATAATAATATGTTATTTACAAAGGAAGCACTAAATATAGTAAATAACAATTTTATAGACATTACGTTTGAAATTCATTCAAGTTTCATATCATATCCTGTTGCAAGTGTTGGGATGTAACATTGTAAGTTTTGCGGTTTCTGTGGTTAAATACTACCTATTAAATTTTTACGAGACACTTGCTGTGCAACCGTAATTCGACCGTAATTGTTATTATCAAAGAGTTAAATCACATTGATAATATTTGATTATTCTTTATTTAATCAATGTATTTAAAACACATAATATGATAAAAGTTAGCATTGTGCATCTTTTTGTGTAAATTTTAACTATTCAAAATGTCAAGGCTTCTACGTGCGTGCATTATTTTTAGAAAGGGTACAAAGGTTACCCTTCATATAACATATAAACACTACTATTCATGTTGTTCACAAAATGAACCATATGGATAAAGAATAAAATAACCTGCAACTACTTTCTTTATTTTTCATGCTACATTTAACGCGGTTGGGATATATATAATCTATATAGATGGTGAGTGGAGACGCGTGATGTAGTTTCAGTATTGCTTATATACAGTAGTAATTTACAAATTTTGTATTATCGAACGCTAATTCACATTGTAGTGACATTCTTTCCTAAACGCTTTTACCTAGAAATTATTGTAGCACCTTAAAAATTTCCCAGCGACAACCCTAACCTATCGGTAAAGTATTACAATAATATCGTTTGAGCAATTGCACGCCAAAGAAAAAGCATGATGATAAACCAACTGAGTTAGGAGGATAGATTTATATGGATATATTGTTCTAGATTACCATGGAAGACATACACAAGTCGGTGGCTCTTGAAAATGGAAGTATTACCAATGGAGCGGTGAATGGAGCCATCTCGGGTCTCTCTGATAGGAGACTGGGCCTCTTTGGATATACCATTGAATCTATTAATATGTTGCTTGTGCCTATGATTCAGAACAAGTAAGTTTGTTTTGCTGATTGACAATTTTAATTTTCGTGATTACAATAATATGTGCATAGGGCTCCTATATAAAGAATTTTTGTGCATTTAATTTTACTGGGTTATAATGATGTCAATCAGATCTGACATTTTATACATAGGATAGCTTTTGCATGTTTGGTCGAACTCAACCTTAATTGAGAAGGAATAAAAGTCCTAAGTAATGTTATTTAATCTTGCAGAAAGGAAGCACTAGGCAGCATGGGCAACGACGCGCCACTGGCATGTCTGTCCCAGTTCCAGCCACTGCCCTACGAGTACTTCAAGCAGTTGTTCGCGCAGGTCACCAACCCACCCATCGATCCCTTCAGGTATAGTTACACATGTTGCCGTCATTCTTACTCAACGTCGTTTCCACTGGACAGATTGTATAGCAGCCATCTTCAGGATCTCCTAGTAATATTTCGCGAAAAAAGAAATTGTCATTACTTCAAAGAAATATATATATTTTATATAAATAGCTGACAAAGGAAAATACACCTGATGTTGTAAAAAAAGAATGTTCTAGCTAATTACGTTACCTTTCCCATTTTTTCAGAGAGAAGATAGTGATGTCCCTGCTGTGCCCTATAGGGCCCGTTGCAAACATCCTGGAGCCGAGCGCTCAATTCGTGCACCGACTGTTTCTTCCGCAACCCATCCTCTCCATACCGGACCTGGAGGCCTTGAAACGCACCAACCATCGCGGCTGGAAGGTACCGCCAACTCTCAATACTTGGATCTTACTTTGAACCTACTTTATAAATTGTCACTAACAGTACATCACATATTGAAACTGGAATAATAATTATTGTAGTAATTTATTTGTTAAATAAAGAATATTCGTAATTTCCAAAAATAATGAGTAAGGACAACAATGTCTTATTATTTTTAGCAGAGTATCTCTAATCCAGTCCAATAGTGTTATTAGATGAACACCTCAAGTATGGTAGTATAAAGTTAATTTTCAATTGTTTCCAGTGCCATGTGTTAGATTGCACATTCCCGTACACGGACGGGCCGACAGGGCTGGAGCCGGCGCTGACCCGCGTGGCGCTGGAGGCCGAGCAGGCGGCGCGCGCCGGCTGCCAGCTGCTCGTGCTGTCCGACCGCGCCGCCGGCCGCGACCGAGTGCCCGTCAGCTCGCTGCTGGCCCTGGGTGAGTGGACCTACTGTACCCTACTGTGTTATACAAAATGCGCTTTTGCTTCTATGCACTTACAGAAATTAAAAACACACTCATACTCTCATACTAGAATCTTCTGTATTGTGCGTAGCACAGGAAATCCAAATTAGATAATAGTAACATTCTTGACACAAGACAAATATTTGTCCTTCAAATAAATGTCTGCCCTGTCTGGAAGTTTAACCCATGAACTAGCGTTCCGCATACAGGTTCGCTATAAACTAAGCTATACAATATACAATTAAGGTGCCAATAACTTAAGCCCACCTGAACCACTAATTGTCATGGAAAGCTTGATTTTTTATTTGTGTAATAGTTGCCAGGTAAGGAAATTGAGCAGTTTTTATGGTAATAAGGCTAATTAAGATTTTTTTTTTATTTAGGTTTATAATTATTTATATCTTTTAATTTTGTCTCATGTGTTGTTCACTAGATGCCACATGAGATAGACTTCGACTCGAGAATACTAATACTTTAACCTAAATCTTTGATTTTTTGAAGTATGTATGCACTTTGTACGTTTAGCTTATAATTTTTACATGTACTTGAACCTTGTCGTCGCATATCAGGTATTGGCAATACTCAGTGTGAACCCAATGTCGTAAAAAATAAAGATCATAGTTGGCCACAGAATGTTAACTTATAGTTTGACGTTGCAGGCGCGGTACACCACCACTTGATCGAGACACGGCAGAGGATGAAGGTGGGGCTGCTGGTAGAGACGGCGGAGGCTCGCGAGGTCCATCACATGTGCGTGCTGCTCGGTAAGTTAATATGAAAGAACTAAAAAAAAATTTGATCTTTCTAGCTCTCATCTCTATTAAATATCTTATAAAATTGATTGCGCCATATCTATCGCCTCTCTCTATCTCGAAGTACAGACTCTTCAATTGTGTAGAATTCAACTTTCATATCAGTAAAAAATATTTACCAAAAGCCCTTGAACGATACACCTTTGTCATAGTAAAAAGTATTTCAATCAAATGTCTCCGTTAAGTATGGGAAGATGGACTACTATGAGGATTGGATCATGAAAGAAAATTTCGTCTGAAAAGAAAGAAACGTTAAATTCTACTTCAATCAAAAACATCAGAAGAAGTAGGAGATTAGAGATAGGAAAGAGAATTTATCGAAAAACACTACTCAAATAGACTATAAAAATCATGCTATTCTTTTACATTAGAAAGTTTTTTTGTAGTTGATTTAAACATTCTCACGTTACAGGTTACGGCGCGGACGCAATTTGTCCGTACCTCGCATTCGAGTTGGCGTTTTCACTCCGCAACGACAACATCCTGGACCCTTCACTCACGGACGCGGACATGTACACCGCGTACCAGAAGGCCATCGAGACCGGGCTGGCGAAGGTCATGGCGAAGATGGGCATCAGCATGCTCCAGTCGTACAAGAGCGCGCAGATCTTCGAGGCCGTCGGACTCAGCGAGGAGGTCATTGACAAGTGCTTCAAGGGAACGCAGTCTAGGATTGGTGAGTTCGTCGCGTTATTTGTTGGTAGTGACTGTCTCGTAGCCTAATTGGTAGTGACCCTGCCTGCGACGTGAGAGGTCTTGGGTTCGTTTCCCGGCCGGGGCAGATATTTATGTGTCAGATAAATATATGTTCTCGGCTCATATTTGTCTGTGACGTTTTATTGGAGTTGTCCATGCCACCCGCGACACAGGGAGTCTTACTGCGGCGGTATGAAATTGGTATCTTTAGGAATGAATGACGCTCTATATTGTGTATATATATTATATATGTAAATTGTCTACAAACGAGCAGACAAACCATTCGGTGGTTAGTGGACATCAGCTACGCTAATTAATGCGTTGTTCCCTAAGAAAATTATTATTTAAATATGAAATGTTAAGTAATTAGAAAGAGCACCATGATATATACATAGATACAAACATACACGGCTATGTATGTAATAATTTAAAAATATATGGTTAAATACACAAATTTTATATTTTCATCTGCCTTTTATCGGAAATTTTAATGCTAGCAGAAGCAGGTAATTTATAAAAACAATTATCATAGTATTGATGACTTTATATTATACGAATTAACGAAAAATTTATCAAACACTGTTGTTTTTATGATTATATGGATAAGTTAAAAAGGGTGTATTATGTATAACATTATAGATTGGTAAAGTAATACTTGCTTATTATTTCAGGTGGAGCGACCTTTGAAATCTTATCCAACGAAATATTTGAAAGGCACACCTTGTCCTTCGGCGACTGTCGAGACACCTTGGTGTTGCGGTAATTATCTTTGAATACTATTTTTTGTCATGAAAAAATTCCAATAACTATACATAAACTGTTAACCGTTTTAGTTTTTGTTAGTAAATAAAATAAAAAAGCCTCTATTCTACCCAGTTGAATATCAGTATAGTTCGATAAATTTAGGTTAGTATTATTTATAAAACTGTTAGTAACATGTGTTATATTGTGGTGTTACTCGGTATTGCAGCAACCCCGGCAACTACCACTGGCGCGCGGGCGGCGAGAAGCACATCAACGACCCCATGTCCATCGCCAACCTGCAGGAGGCGGCGCTCAACAAGAGCTCCTCCGCTTACGACCGATTCAAGTAAGACAATGTACTTGAGTTACTAAAGTAAGGTCAACAAAACAAAACACCATAAAAGTAAAGTCAGCAATACATACAATACAGCAATAAACTAACCTGGTCTTTGAGCGCCTGATGTTCTTCAATGGCACTACGTGTCATCGTCGTTGCGAGGTCATTTTTTGTTATATTCTGTCTGTCAGTGTGTGTGGTGTGTACATATACACGTGTGAACAAGTTAAATTGTTTTCCTGTGGAATTATTAAAACCCAAGCAACTCCAGTTCCCCAACACCTAGAATTAAGTATAAATAAAACATTTTATATAATAAAGAAAATTATGACTTTATGATAAGTACACACGAAATAGAAAGAGATGAACATAGTTTGTTGTGTTCTATCTGAAACAGCTTTTGTATCGCTTAGCATTGATTTTACTTTAGTATTCAGTTCTTATGTAGCAATAGCTGACGAATGAACAGTTATACTGTTATCTGATAATAGTAAATATTATACTAAAAATGTTTTGATAATTTTCAGGGAAAGTGCGCTTGAGTCCATTCGCGCGTGCACCCTCCGCGGTCAGCTGGAGCTGGTCAAACTGGACGAACCCATTCCCATCAGCGAGGTGGAGCCCGCGTCGGAGATCGTCAAGAGATTTGCTACCGGTTAGTATGTAAAAGTTACGAGTGAGATACAATATTAAATAAAACTTTAGTGTAAAAGTAAATAATATCACTTAATATTTGTATACATTCAGTCATTGATATGAATGTAAGTGTTATAATATGTGTGTATTCTCATATTGCTATGTCTATGAGTGGATGAAAGCAAATGCTTTTAGAATACAAGCAGATGTTTCAAGTGACTTACTTCACGACAGAATTGACAAGCGTAATGATATGAAAATAATAAATTTAGAAATAAAATATTTTCTATATACACACACATTACTACTACAGTACTAACAGTGGATGTCGTTACGCAGGCGCGATGTCGTTCGGATCGATCTCGCTGGAGGCGCACACGACGCTGGCCATCGCCATGAACCGCATCGGCGGCAAGTCCAACACGGGCGAGGGCGGCGAGAATGCTGACCGGTACCTCAACCAGGTTGGAATATAATAATTATTAAAATAATTTAATGACAGTTTATATCAGAAGACAGCGGGCAATCGTTGGATTCAGAAGCCTCAGGACCGGTCTGAGTGGCGTAGATTAGGGGAGGCCTATGGCCAGCAGTAGACCTTCAAAGGCTGATAGAGTTTGAACACAAGTTTTACATGTGAGCGATTCATTTGGTTTTAAATCGTAATCGGTAAATGATATGCATAAATATACCCGATAAATAATTACCGGAAATTCAAACAATTAACGTTTTCAATTGTTTACTTCACAGAATATTTCATAGTATTTATGTTCAAGCCATTCATGTCACAATATGTTATATTACCTTTCATCAGGATCCAGAGTTCAATAAGCGTTCAGCGATCAAGCAAGTGGCGTCGGGCCGATTCGGTGTGACTGCGTCGTATCTGGCGCACGCCGACGACCTACAGATCAAGATGGCGCAGGGCGCCAAGCCAGGGGAGGGAGGCGAACTGCCAGGTATAGCATACGTTGTTTGAACCCTGAGATATAAAATGTAGCGAGGCGAACAGATTTACAGATTACATCATAAATTGAGGCTAGAAATATTAACTAAAACGAGGCGAGAAAACTCGGAAGTTATTCAAAATATATTTAAAATATGTCATGGGTTTGGTATATTTTCACAGGTTACAAAGTAACAGAAGACATCGCGAAGACCCGATGCTCGGTTCCGGGCGTAGGGCTGATATCCCCGCCGCCACATCACGACATTTACTCCATTGAGGATCTCGCCGAGCTCATCTACGACCTCAAGTGCGCCAACCCTAGAGCGCGCATTTCGGTCAAGCTCGTGTCCGAAGTTGGTGTCGGCGTTGTCGCTTCTGGAGTCGCCAAGGTAACTAACTGTTTGTCCACTATTTACAAAAACCATGTGGGAGCAGACGTGTCTTGTAACGTTAAAATTGTATACAGGGTAAAGCTGAGCACATAGTGATCTCGGGGCACGACGGTGGCACAGGCGCCAGCTCGTGGACCGGCATCAAGAGCGCCGGCCTGCCTTGGGAGTTGGGCGTCGCCGAGACGCACCAGGTGCTCGTGCTGAACGATCTGCGCTCAAGGTATAACACCGTCACCATATAACCACCATACCAACCATGATCGTAAAAAACTTGGAAAAATACATAAGGTACTCCGCCTAGAATGCTATTCCCTCCAACGGACTCAGACATTACGACTCGTATTCTGATATTAATATACTTGCATTCAAATAATCAGAATCGTGAATATCGTTTGCAGAGTGGTGGTGCAGGCCGACGGGCAGATAAGGACAGGATTCGACGTGATGGTGGCTGCGCTGCTCGGTGCCGACGAGTTCGGCTTCAGTACCGCTCCACTCATCGCTCTTGGTAACTACCTACATTGTGACGCAATCCGCATAATGACGTACGTTATAGGCTTCGAATTATATGGAGTTGCTATTATTCTTTATTCAGTATCTTTGTCGTCTTAGACCTAGTGTCGGATTGGTTTATTCGATTCGGTAGTACTTGTTTAAAATAATCGCAGACTCGAAGCAATCACTATAATATATGTATAATCTGTTGACCTGATCTGCGAACTGTCCCCCAACCCTCCTCATATACAAGTCGACAAGCTACGGGTGATTCGCTAATTTTCACACTATTGAAGCAATGTTAATTGTTCAGTAATACTCGACTGGCATATATCTGCATCTTTACTATTTATGCTTTTAGTTTTTAATTATCATATTTCATGTCACCAGGCTGCACCATGATGCGCAAGTGTCACCTGAACACGTGCCCCGTGGGTATAGCCACCCAGGACCCCGTGTTGCGCAAGAAGTTCGCCGGCAAGCCAGAACATGTCATCAACTACCTGTTCATGCTGGCCGAGGAGGTAAGATTTGTTTCTACCGTATGTATTGAACCAGGGTTACTAATATAGGCGCGCTAAATTATAACTTGGATTTTGTAAACTAATGTCGCCATGCTTTTGTAGTAATGATTCCGTTCAATTTAATAAAATTCACATGAGTATACTAATTAGTAAGTCCTATTCCAAAGTGAACTACTCATATTTTTAAAATTATTAATCAATAAAATACAACCATGAAATTTTTTGATAAATAAAAAATACATGTTTGGAAACACAATATACAATTGAGTATGATATAAATCAGAAACTTACAACACTGCAAATATCAGTTTATGCTAATGGATTTTTAATAAAACTTCAGGCGTCGTTGAGGAATACTATCACTCCAAACTTGTAATGTAAATTAAAAAAACACTCAATGGTGACTATGCCTTTGGAATCTATAAGGCGTTCATTATTAAATATAATCGTGCTAGCACGCTGATTCCCTTCGTCTTGGGTGCTATGGCCAATACATGTTAATAAAAAATACACATACCTACACAAACAAAAAATTAAATCCATCATTCAATTCTGACTCGTAAATCTAATGGCGCATCAATAAGGTGATTATCGCGCCGCAAATTTGTGTATGTTCGTCATAAATCGCACCACACACAATACATGTTCCCGTATCTTGCAGGTCCGCCAACACATGGCGGAAGTGGGGGTGCGCAGGTTCCAGGAGCTGATTGGGCGCACGGACCTGCTGAAGGCCCGTGAGAATAACGACAACCGCAAGGCGCGCTTACTAAATCTCAACCTTATTCTCAAGAACGCTCTGCACATGCGGCCCGGAGTCAATATCGTCGGCGGCTCAAAGACTCAGGTACTTGATGGTAACAGCACACGAACAACCAGCTGTCGGCTGTTAAGTCATCACCACTGTCTTAACGCTATTACAATGTAATTTTGTCATTGACCTGGTACCGATCAGATGAATAAGTATTTTTTACTATAAAAATATCCAAAAACTAACCGTCCATAGTCATAAGCATAATGGATACATTGCTGCAAAAAGGAAGATAAAAAATACTTGTTGCTTAAGCTCCTCCCAGCTAGATCAAGAAGAGTAGTTTCGCGATAGGTTTCATGGAAAGATAGTAAATAATATCAGTGATAATATTGTGTTAACGCCAGGATATGTTAAAAACTTATAGGGGAATGATATAAATATTGTTATAGTTATCCATTTAAGGAACCCACTCGCATCAAGCGAGTTACTTATGTAAAAAAGTAGAACTTGGCTAAAGTGAATGACGGCGGTCTACACGCATAACGTTGTTGATTCGCAGGACTTCCAACTAGAGAAACGGCTGGACAACCAGTTGATCGAGCAGTGCGCCGGCATCCTGGACGGCTCGCAGAACCACGTCGACATCACCATGCGGATCACCAACGAGGACCGCACCTTCACCTCCACGCTCTCCTACCATATTGCTATGTAAGTGACACAGTAATTTCACGTTAGGGAATCATAACTTAAAATTAAAAAAATCAAGAAACAACAGACAAGATTAAAAACGCGTCTGCATCGATATATTGCCAACTGTTATTTACATATGCGTACACATGCACTTTAAAACACAACACACAGTAGTAATAACACGTTTAATTGAATAAGTGAAAACGTGTACATGATTTGCTATTAGTACAATATTAAATTACCGTAGCTCTTAGTAAAATACACTAGTGTTCAAAATTAGTTGCTAATTTCCCGTTAAATTACAGGAAATTCGGCGACAACGGTCTCCCTGACGGTACGACAGTGAACATTTCCCTGACCGGCTCCGCGGGACAGAGCTTCTGTGCCTTCCTTTCCAAGGGCATCACTGTCACGCTCGAGGGTGACGCCAACGACTATGTCGGTCAGTACTTGTACTTAAACTACTCATTAATAAAAAAAAAACATCGTGTGCAAAATATCCAGTGAAAATTAAAAAAGAAAACCTTTAAATAAGCACATAAAATAAGTTTCAATTATTATTAGCATACATTATTAAACCTTTGTTAAATAGTTGCCATATATTGTCGATCTTTCATCAAATTTTATATAGTTTGGTTCCTGCCTCAATAAGACTGGGGTTTTACAATACTTGACATGACGACCAAATAGTAACTAGGTATTTATTTTCGATCAGGCAAGGGTCTATCGGGCGGCACGGTGGTGATCTACCCGCCGAAGAGCTCCCCGTTCGAGTCGCACCTCAACGTGATCGTGGGCAATGTGTGTCTCTATGGTGCCACGTCGGGCAGGGCGTACTTCAGGTGAGTTTATAGAACTTCAACACTACAGTCAAATAGGGTAACTTTGAATTTTAGTGTAACTGTGACCTGACTGGCTTACTATTTTTTATTTAATTTAATTTCAATCTGACCCAGGTTTTTAAGTACGCATACGGTATCTTTCTTGACACCAAGTATCATGAGTTGTAATGGTCAGCGCCTACTAATAGAATGGCATTCTAAGACGCCTGCGATTGTTTTAATTTAGTTGTTCCAATTATTGTCGTATGTGGAAAAGTAATTTAGGTACACATGTTTTTATGACAAAAGTATAGTAGAGGCGTGATGGCTGACAACATGGATTACATCTGTTCACAGGGGCATAGCGTCAGAGCGGTTCTGCGTGCGCAACTCGGGCGCGGTGGCCGTGGTGGAGGGCGTGGGCGACCACGGCTGCGAGTACATGACGGCTGGCACCGTGCTCGTGCTGGGACTCACCGGCCGGAACTTCGCCGCCGGAATGAGCGGTACATACATCACTTGTTCACCATACTGAACTATATTTTGTGGTACTATAAATCGATGACGGCATGCAATTTTGCTAAAAGTAGAGATATAGCAACTTTTGACTAGAGCCATAAAACTTGTAAAATTAAAAAAAAAACATAACTTTCGATTTATGCACGCTGTTAACTTAATTTTTAGAACAGAGTTTTCATGAATAGTTTGCTAGTTATAAAAAAATGCTTTCCGTCGTCGATATGTTGAAAGACTTATTCAATAACATTACAATGAATTCATACTATGAACTAGTTGATAAAAAAAAATCATGCTCTCTACGTATAGAGGAAGAATCCTGAATTTTTAATTACAATTGTACAGG
The DNA here is from genome assembly GCA_018251375.1 of Calpodes ethlius. Lineage (NCBI taxonomy): Eukaryota > Metazoa > Arthropoda > Insecta > Lepidoptera > Hesperiidae > Calpodes > Calpodes ethlius. The sequence continues at coordinate 10,928 of DWPA01005583.1, forward strand.
AGGAATCGCGTACGTGTATGACATCGATGGCTCATTCAAGGGCAAGTGCAACCCCGAGATGGTGGAGCTGCTGCCGCTGGAGAAGCCGGACGACCTGAGCCACGTGCGGACTTTGCTCACCGAGTTTGTCGAATGCACCGGGTACGTATGTTATTACTGGCATTGTTCTCTGCGTGAAGCCTGACTCAGCTACCCGTTTGTTCTGATTAGATGCTTGAAGGCCAGTCGAGTCTTTGTATTTTCTTTATCTCTCTTTCTGGACCGATATAGCATAGGTGATTCTTTTTATGTTGATGATGTCCAGGGAGGATTTTTAGCTCGGTTGTCGGATATTCAGATAAAAAACACTCTGTACTCTCAATTTTACAATATAAAAAACTAGATATTGATAATTAGAATTTTTGTACAATATGTTAATAGAAAAGTATTTTTATTCCGAAGTTCAGATGGGAAAGCTTTTTAGGAAGAATTTAGTTTTTGAACTTAATTTGTTTTAGATCATTGATCGCGAAGGAACTGCTGGAGAGTTGGCCTGAGCCGGCCAAGAAGTTCGTAAAGGTGTTCCCATTCGAGTACCAGCGTGCGCTCAAGCTGATGGCGCTGAAGCAACCCACCGCCGCCAGCACGGAGTCCAACGGCAAGGAGGAGAACGGGCACGCGCTCGTCGACATCGAGGAGGCTGTGCGTGACGTTGAGAAGGACAAGAAGAACTTGGAGAAGATCCTCGATAAAACCAGGTAGACATTAGCTTTTAGCTT
>DWPA01005584.1:0-11683 GCA_018251375.1 Calpodes ethlius
ACTCACCATTTAACATAAATGTGAGAGTTGAATTCCTTTGATATGTCATAAGCTTTTATTTAGATTCAGCAGTCCAGTAGCTGTCTATAATCAAATGTAGTAAGTTAAATTTAACCCACTTCCCAGCGTTCGATTGAGATGAAATTTTGTATTTTCATGTAAAGCGGATGACAGTATAATACTATGATCTCACATAGCTGCTCTGACGATGGAGATGGAAGGTAAACATTGGAATATTTAAATAATAGAACACAACCCGATTGAATTTAGACTCGTAAGATTTCTTTTGAGATGTCTTCACTCTTAAATGATTTAAAGAGTCGGATGATGAAGATGGAGGCTAACTGAAGCGTGTTTTTGGTTGTTTTAATTACAATTTTACTTTTATTCATCGACTAAAACGTATAATTTTCCCTTTATCATCGTTTTCCGAGCTAAGCCCGCTTAAGTAGGTACCTACTTTAACTGGATGTCGGTCTCATCGGCAGGTATTATTAAACGTTAATGCGCTCATAAGTTTAAATCGGATAAAAGAGGTGTAAATATCCATTAACCCGTTCGGATATCCCCACAATGTTAATGGGTTTCAGTATAATGTCCTCGACCTACTAATAAAACGTGTGTACGATAAGCTTCTTTATATGCTCGAATCTGGGAATTATTCGCTTATTATGTTAATTTATGTTCTTTATTTATGAGCTAATAGATAGCGCCTCATAATTAAGTAGGTATTATCCGTTTTATTATTTTCATTCGAATTAATTTTTTTCACTAATAAAGTACAGAGTACTAGATATGTTTTAAATAAAATATGAGACGCAGTATTCCACTAAATAGAGCTTAACGTAAAAAACAGTTATTTATTGAAGTAAAATTAGCGATATTTTTTAACTATAAATATAAAAATTGTATATAATTTACTTAATTATAGATTGTTTTCCAAATATAAAAAACATAATATTTTTTACTAGGAAGTATATGAGTGAAAGGTAAATCTATCCATGTGGTAATAGTACAAAAGTTTCGTACTTAAATGTCAGCTGTAAATAAAATAAAGAAAGGTAACTGTGCCAAATCCTGACCTGTATTCGTCTTCCCGGTCAGCAGCTGCGTTGGAGCAGATCTAAATGCATTCTAGTATTAACTCTTTATTCGAATAGGCTGGAAGTCCTCGTCTGCATAACAATCAATTTATAAACAATCAGTTCAGTGTGGTCTATTCTTAGATTAATCGGAAACATAATGATGTTCTAAATTAAACCACAGCTGTGCTCGCGGTCTGTTCAGCTGCATTAGCAAACCGTACAGGAAGCAACACAAGATTGGGTATAATCCGATATCACGAATGGTATTTTGCCGTCGTATCGCCTCAGAGACTTGTTGGAAAGCATGGTAAGTGATTTCATGCATTCAGGAATTCGGTGACCGTTTCTCGGCTGACTGTTTATGTTATTAGGCACGGTTTGATTTGCAATACAGCCAGTGTGTTGTTCGTTACTTGAAACGGTATAATCGTATAATTAAACAAAATAAACATTGTATTTATGCATTGTTAAAAAGTTTGTTTCTGTTACGAACTTAACGTTAGTAATTTGAAAGTTAAGTATTTTTAACGTATTATAAGGTTCTAGGTAGAATGACAATTCAATAAAAGATTGGAGCGAAAATATGAATCAGGGAAAACATTTTTTCATTTCCTTTTGCAAGTAAACTACGCTCGTTATTGCGAGCTCTTGACTGAATGGAACTTCAACTGTCACAAACTGCGGTAAAGGTGTGTTATTTATTGTTTGCGTAGGTTCCTACATAGTACTTATATGTAGAATTTTTTAATATTTTGCTTAGGTATTAAGTCAGACCTTTACGGAATATATTTTATTTTATTAAAGTGTAATTTATAATTTTATTGCTTAGTACTATGTTTTGCGCGTTACACGTAAACGTAGATGATATTTTGGATGATAAAATGAATCAAGTCTATAGTTTTCGGTGTTTCTTAAAAAACTATTCTGGATTTGATCCGAATAATTTTTGCCTAATATTGTTTATTTTTATACGTGTCTAAGAAAATAACATACAATTATAGTGAATCAATTTGGAAAAATACCACTTCCATATCTATGTAACAGTTAATTGTAAATGTTATTATTTCTAATCTTTTATTCTTTATAACATTTGAATATTGAATCTTTTTAACATATTCCATTCCACCTGAACCAAACAATATAATACGTATATAAGTACATATATTTGTGTTAAATTTACTTGAGTTAAAAAAACTTACAAGTAAATGAAGGCTTACTCTGATATTTTTAAGATATTTTAATCTGAATACGCGACCATTTTGTATCAAATAAAATTATGTATAATTCTCCTTTGTGATTAAAAAAAAAATTATAAAGTGTAAATATTATTTTTTTCATTTATTAAATTTAAAATGGGAACTGTTCTTGTAATAGAGGATCCGAAGTGAATCGAAATTTAATGGATTTGGACAAAGTTTAATCATTATTTTGTGAGGAATTGAAAGTTAATATAATCATATATGTATTTTACTCATTTATTACTTATCACGAGTCTATATGACTACAAAAGGTTAACTGAATTTTAGTTACTAATAATTCACTAGGTACTTTCTTATTAAAAAAGATGAGCTCCAAATAATTTATTATTGTAAAACTATAACTTTGTTTATTTTGCTGTTTCATTTTTTTCTCCCACTTTACGCCTTATTAGCGGCAACAGGCTCCTCATGAGATTTTACGTGCACAGAAATTGGAAAAGTCCTTGTTATTTTACTCGAATAATGTAAGGTTTCAGATGGCATTCACACTGTCTTCTCCTTCGGCCGTCATTGATATCTCTTGACTTCAAATATATTTTATCTTAGATATCAGTTTTCTATTTTTGTTATTGCGTGTCACTCTAGACAAGTATTTTTATCAAACAATATCTTTCCGTTTCCTGATTTCATGAATTTCAGGAACATTCTTAATGTAAATATTAAAAATAGTTATAAGTAAGTCTTTGCAAGGAAAAATTGTTATAACTATTGTTATAAATGACTATACTTAACAAAATATTAATAATATATAACATAATAATATAACGATAAATTCACTTTTTACAACAGTTCTTGAAACTTGAAATATTGTATTTCCACGTAATTATTTAGGTTTATCAAGTTTTATCAAAAAGATTAAACAAATAATAATGTATAGCAAAATAATTTGTGGTTTTATTTTTACAATAATATTGGCTTCAGTAATTTCGCTTTAATCATATACAAACAAAACCTCAATAACCACGAATGTGAAGTCTTCAATTTATTTTAATCAATCGATATATTTTGCGGTGGCTACTTTAGTTGGCTCATCAAAACTTGGTTTCAGAGCTTACGTGTAATAATAGTTTCGAATGTAAATACACGATTTATATGTACTCCCATTAAAATTTTTATAAGTACTTATTTTATTTTTCCTTATTCTCCTATTGTTGCTCATGTCTCCGACTTAGTGATTTATAAAGATTTCCACTAAAATTTCCCAAAGTCTAACTTGCACATTAGTGAGGGAAGTTCGAGGAGGAGGGCTCCTCTTACTTTACTTTCATCCCTAAGTACGATGATTTGTCGCAAAACTTAGTTAACCTTTGCCTGAAGCCGTCAAATTATTCGTGATCAGCCAGGGGCAGGTATGATACCTCCATACCTTTTTAATACAACTCCCTATATCATTAATTGCGTGGACCATCCGCACATAAAACAGCACAAATTCAAGATTTTGTGATTTACCCTTACTAAAACCGTATAATTTAAAATGTAACGCGAGCTAAAATAAATTAAATTCGTAGCTATTTAATATAAAATGTCAACATTCGCATGACTATAAATCCAGCCTGTAATAAAACCAGCTGCAAATGACGGAGACTAACTCGTTAAAATTGCATTGTAGTTATAAACTGGTCTCGCCATCGTTGAACCTTAAGCAGTTTGACAAAACTATTTTCCAAAATCCGATTATGGCTAATGAAAATTTTTTAATATTATTAACTGTAAGGGTTTCATCCTTACATACTTTCCTTCCGCTCAATCGCATCAACATTTCACGAAATATTTTTTATGATCAATTGACCAGTACAAATACAAATTATTATTTAAAATACAGATCCAAGATAATTAAACTTACGCATTTACCAAACTCAATATGATTTTTATTACGCAGGGGAGACACCGAACGACGTGGTTGTAACGAAACCGCCCGCGTGTTCGCCGAACGCGCCCGCATCGAAACGTAAGTGTTACTCATTGTTACATCCATTCATTTGTGACCCTTCATAGGGCCCTAGATAATGTGAGTGTTGTTATCGCTGTAGATATATAAAGTTATATAATTGATTGATTTTTCAATCATTCTGAAATTTTCTAATTTAGTCATCGATGACATTATATCATATTATCTAAGGCCTTGCTCCCGCCTCATCAGCATTGAAGACTTGGTTTAAAAGCGCATTAATCAACGCTTTAATTTAAGTTTACATACAATGGAGTTTTATGTCTAAATTAGTTTATCAATTACCGTGTTCTTCGCTTTTATGTAATTTTATTCTTAATGCGTGAATTAACGCGTTAGGATACGGTGTGGCAGGAGCATTACACGTATTTAAATAACATTGACGTGTCTAAATATCAATGTTGATTTCTTTGAGTTTTCCTTAATACATTTCCTCAATGTAGCAGTTATTGTACCTTTACTAGGCTAGATGCTAACATTATAGATAAATTCTCATTCATAAAAATACTCTATTACCTAATATTTAAATATTTGTTGAAATCAGTTGAACATTATTTAATGTTGTTGTAGAAATGAGATAATCTGTAAGTAAGATATTCAACCAAACCAGTTAGTAAAAATATAGCTGCCGTCGATTAATTTTATGCTGAATTATGAAAAGCAGTCGAAAATATTCAAGGGTATTATCGTATGTTATGATTACTTATTACAAATCTTGTTAGCATAACATTGTTTACGTATGGATTAGTTTGGATAGGTGTAACACGTTTTTCTTCACTGTTACACAACAGTTTTACTACTTTTGTTGCTAGAAGACTTATTATTCTTAATAATAAAAAGATCCATTTCAAATTTCGATCCAAATCTCTTAAAATTTTGATGTGAGCGTTATAATGTCACATTAACCGAAAAGTTTGACAACTAAGTGAACTGTAATATGGACAAGTGTCATTACTGTTCGGTGTCAAGTGACTTGAAATCTATTTAATATGTTTGTATTATAAATAAAAGATATTTTTCATTTTCTATTATTGAGAGTACCATTTTATGGCAATGTTATATATACATATATATATATAAGTAATCTACTGTTACAATTAAAATAAGAAACTCGCATAAAGAAAGAAATAAAATAGTAATGTAGATAGTAATCTTACGCAACCAACATGGCTCCTTTAGATATGTCTCTTACGATTCTCAGGGGAAAAAGCATTTGGCCTTATTATTTTCCCGGAAACCCATATGGATAATTAATTAACGTTCTGAGCATAAGTTATGGTGCATCTACTAAGAGTTAATCCTAATCTTAATTAATATATAAAAGCAGAAGTCTTCACTAGCTGATATAGCATAGCCCTGACGTAAATCCTTCGATCTAGAAAGCTAGAATTTTGCGCTAAGACATCCTTTATTATTATAAAGTACATTTAGTCTTAAGGCTAGATCTCACAAAATTCCCACGGGATAAACATTATTAATATTTTCATATAAACGTGGCTTTATTTTGGAAACTATGTTTATCAGACTTCAAATTTGAGATGTAAGTTAAGTGTAAGAAAAATTTTTAGAATCATAAATCTAAAAATTTTTTTTTAGAATCTCTTAAATTCCCACGACATGAGGAATAAACAGGATTAATATTATTACTTTTACACTACGGCAATTATAAAATCTATGGGCGCGTGGCTACGCACAGTGCGGCTGCGAACAGTTGCAATTTACTATTATAAAATAATAGGAATATAATGGTACTTTTTTTAATACCTAGATTGAGTGTGTTTGAATTATTGATTATAGTATTTGTAATTTCTTGTCACTGTATATCATTAGAAGAGAGAGAGAGGGGAGACATTTTTACTTCTTTTGAAATTCTTAGCTATTGAATAGGAATAGTTGCTGTATTAATTAAATAAACTCAAATAACTATTATAACTCGTGTATTATAAGTGTAAGTGACTGGTAGAACTGGTGTTAGGTGTAATGTGAGACGCCTGCAACAGAGAATATAATAGGTAATTAATAATAATACAATTATATTACAATGTGAATTACATTAGGAACTAATGTATCACTTTTAACGCTGACACCTACACGTGCATTCCATGTTGTTATGTAATCATATTTGTGTCTGTTTATTATGAGAAGTGTGAGCTAATTCGCTAATTCTGAAGACTCACAAATTATGTTTGAATGAGATACGAACCAACATGAATATAGATTATGATTAGGGTTGTAAGCGAAGTTAAATGTACCAATGAGATATTTCAGAATCATAAGAGACGAAAATTATTCTTTATAATCATTTGTAAAATTAATTTTCTGTTGAAGGTTACTTTATAATTTGACTTAAGATAGAATTACGTACTAGAAAACCAGAAATGCTTACAGGAATAGGTATTTGCCTAATAGTATATTTTCCGATTTCCGTCAAAGATTAAATAATTATATTTTAAATTAAAATTATGTCAACTGTAATGTCATTTATATCTTTTGTAATGGTCAACTATAATGGTCTAACGAATCAAACAAAATAAAACTGCATTCTGGCCGATTCCTAAAATCAGTTTAAAATATTTATTTATATTATCAGTATTTATATAGTAATGGACTGAATAAACTCTACTTATTTAGTTAACAAATTAGATTTAGCTGGCATAAAGTTTTTTTGTTCGTTGAAATTCCCATCCTCGATCTATAAAGATTAAAAAAAACGTGACTTAAAAACAGAATTGAAAAGAACTCAGGAAATAGGGAAAGAAAAAGATTATAATCCTCAAAGACTGTAATTTGACAATTAAAATAACTCATTAAATATAATTATTAAATGTATTTTGTAATATATAAAACATTAAACGTTCTATAATTTATATGATATTTATATGGAATTCTCAATGATGTGAAATACGAAGTGAAAGTTCTTTATATATCTATATATCTTTCTTTTTCATAAAAGTTAAGGTTATTTAATTATATGTACAACTCTAACTTTGATTTTATCTTTTTCATTTTACATTTACCTATTACTTTTATATTTACATTCACGTATGCATGTAGAGCATAAACACGTAGATAAGCATATACCTACAGCCTCAGTTTTCATTTTGCGGAAGTTCTCTTCTACGGTTAGAAACTTTTTGAATATAGGCTGTAATCTTCTTTGAAAAAGTACAGGAGTTACGTACAAAGTTTCTAAACTTAACGTTCATGTAAATAAATAACACAATAAAGAACAAACCTTGTACGTTTTACGTCATAACGTTAAACATCATACATATTGTTGTAAAACATTTGTATGGTTCCTCTAATACGGATTACCAACATTTGTTAATTAGGAAAAATAGTACAGATAGTTGCTTTATTTTATTTATTTATCGAATTCTATGATACAAATTTATCTCTTAAATTATAATAATGTTAATTTCAACAGTTAACAAGGACCCTGCAGGGCACAAAAACTTTAGGTAACTTCTTGTTTAGTTTAAGGGGAGTTTAGGCTAGTAACACCTCACGAAGAGACGTCTCAATTTTTTTTCTATTGTTTAGAATAGTAAGAGGTAGATCTCAGATTTATAAAAAAATATGTCCAATGTTTTATATTGATTTGTGAAATAGTTCTCCTATTTCCATAATTTCAAGTTATAAGTTAAAAGTTCTAATTGAATTATTTAGTAATAAAGTCTACTTCGCTGTATGCAACATGCTCGAACCGTATCGGTCTCACGAGTTAGTGAATTTGAATCCTTCAGACATCTCTTATTCATAGAGTTGTTCGCATTAGAAAATAAATACACTTGCTCCGGTGAATAGTAATGCCTTGAATCAACTTACTTGATAATTTTCCATAATATTATCAAAGGTATGTGAAATCTGTTTAACGAGCTCTCGGCCAGCGCAGTATGACCTTGTTTGACCTACATCGTAAAAAGGAACCAGAGCTCCACAGGGGACGCGATGAGGATATTATAAGTTTATAAAACACCTTATATCCAAAATACTAACCCCAATCCCAGTCTGCAGTCAAAGTATTGTAAGAGGCGACAGAATCCTTTAAAACAATAAAACAAAAGATTGTTGTGTGGTGGTTCATTTTCCGAAATGATCATATTTAGTTTCCATAGAATAGTTTTCTTTTCAATATTTTAAAGAGATCTCAAGTATAAAGATTTATTAGAGATTAAGGTGTAAGTTGAGGTCAATTTAGTTGGTTAATTATGAAGGGGACTTTTGATCTGAACCAGTAACTCCGAAATCTCTCAATTCTGATGGCGAAGAATCCCTGTATTTTAAATGAAGTTTATACTGATTTTGAGTCTGCAATAGGAAACTCTCTGCCGAAGCGAAGTGAAATGGTCGCAGTAGTTTATATTGAAAAATCTAGTTTTGCCTCAACTTCGAAACTGAGGTTGTAAAGTTAAAGAATAATAATTGCAAATTATGTCTGGAAACTTGTACATTACGTAACTATTTATTCGCTTCATTAATGAATAATTCATTAATTTAAATGTTAGAAGGATAATAATTTTCCAAGACATTTAAACACAGTTTGGAATTCAAATTGGTTAGCTAAAAGTTAAGATTTTGCAAGCAGAATACAAAAATTTAACTCATTTTGTACGTTTATATATTTTTATTGATTTACAGCATGATAAGTAAGTGTTTATGAACGCTATTTGATATTTATTAGCACACAATTAATTTATTCAACTGAACGAACACTCAACAACACAATATCGTGCTTGGGACATTACTGTCAGAAATTTGAGCTGTTAAAAACGCCTATTCTGGGAAAATAGGCGTAACAAAAATGATGAAAAAGTGTTCACGCATGCAGTCGACAAGTTTACCTTATAACTCGTTGACTACTTGCCAAATAACACCACCGGTTATCAACCGGGAGTGTCGGGACCTTTTTGGCACGCCAGCACGGATCTATGCGGCGATTATGTCACGCTCTGCGTTTTCGACTAGCTGTTTATTTTTCTACACTCGCCACAAACAAATATTATCAGCTTTTTATTGTCATTCAGTAGTCGCCGCCCGATTCCGAATGGGAACGTGATATTTCTGGAAGGTCACCCTACACGATTCATTTGCGATGCACGTCGCTCTAAATCGTGCTAACTCGCTCGAGTTTCACATCTTCCCACTACGAGAATATTATTAAAAGTCATGAAGTCATGAAGCGATAGTTCATCCGTTTGGATCGTACATGCCAAATAATGGCAGCAGTCGAGATTTTTAAATATTATCTACTTGACCTATATTCGATTCAGAGAATATGATTGTATTTCTAAATTCGTATTATTTATGATCTTAAAATATTATTATGAGTAAGATTATTACGAAATCTATAAATTTATTCAAAGAAATTATCTTCTTAAAATAAATAATTGCCAGCCAAATAATAATAATATACGACGTAATATAATAGATCTTTGAAATACATTGAATTTTATTTTAAGTAGGTCACATTAGATATATCAATTAAAGTTCCAATATACATTCAATTTATTGATAGATTCAGAGTAGATGAATTCTAATTCAGTAACAATTAAATTTATTCAACTTTCAAACGCACCTGCAGGTTATCATGAAATTTCACCGGGATCAAGAATAAACAGAATTTATATTTTTGCTTTAAAAAGGGCATATTACCGTAACCAAATTGATGCAATTATTGAATCCACGCTAGCCTAGCCGTGGGCAGTTGCAAGTTTTACAATAAATTAATTTAAATAACTCTATATTGAGTAAATGGAGTTTTGATAAAATTTTATTGCTCTTCGATATTGCAACACAAATAAATTATTTACATTTAGAATTCGTTTGCACACGCGAAAATAACGTTTTGATTGAGTCAAATTCTACGATATAAAACGATTGTGTGCTCATACAAACATTACGTAAATGCATGGACCGGTGCTTCAGTGGAAGTGGTCAATCAGTCTAGATGACCTGCAAGTCTAGATACATACGGGCTTGTTAGTCTACTTTTAGCCCACGAGCTCTCGTTACAAACTTTACGAGTATATTGCTTCCTACACACAGTTTCTATCATTGTGGTGAACATCCTGTTCAAATAATGATATTTATCCTTCATCAAGGTTTAAAACCTTTCAAAGAATAAAGGATATAATTATATTGAAATATTACTGGAACTTTTAACTCATAAATAAATAATACATTTCAATAATAAATTAAAATTCAAAATCATATAGATATCATTGAAACGCGTATGCTATTATATTTATATAATCATACTAAATAACATGATGATTATATTATGAACCCTTGTGACTTCTGCCGTGCAGTCGAAACTCAACTGTAATTTGATACAACAAAGGATTACTTCACATTGCCACTATTTAATATTTTATTTTCATATAATAAACTAGATGTTCCCCGCTGCTTCACACGCGTGTGACAAAGGAACTGGAATAAAAAGGTCGTTGATTTCTTTCTGTCATTGGTTACTAGGCAACGCTTTGTTATTCAATTTGTCTGAAATATACATCTTAATGGATCTTCCCACATAAATGAGATATGTTTTCGCGGTGGAAAGTATTTTACGATACTCGTGCTCTTCTCAACTATCTTCATACCAAAAATAATATCTTAGGGATGCTCCTTTGCACCGTGAAAGAAGAACAAACAAACACAATTTCAAATTCATAATATCAGTATAGATGTTTTGATCTCATACTATATTACTTATATTATAATTCTTGGTGTAAAGTTTAAATTTCCATACGAATGTGCATTATTATTTAAAAGGTTTACAAAGGTCACCTTCACGTACCAATATGTAGTTAGTATCAAGTTATACTCGTACAAGTAACTATTCGTAATTTTTGAATACAATGCTAAAATTTATACGTTAAAGTTCCACGTAAATCGCAGTCAAAGTAATATAATAATTATGTAACTGTAATTGGAGATAAGTCAAAAGTTACTTTGTAATTACCTTTTACTCAATCTTGTACTTAAATTACTTTGTCTAATTTGCCTGCTTACCCTATTTGTTCATCGTTAGGTTAATAATTATAATAATTGATAACCTCTGTGTTTATTAACAAAGTAATGTTTTATAGCCAGTACCCTGTAGTTCACCCTCGGTTTGCTTCAGTAAACCTTATATGGACAAGTACTCTAAACATTGCTGCTATTTCAGGTATTATATAAATTGTTTACCATAACCATTTATTACCAGGAAGTTCATCTATACCTTTAATAGGTACATACATAAAAAATATCTCATTTATTGTAAAACATACACAAAATTAAGTCTGAAAATTAATTAAAAATCTTTTAAATGAAATGACAGACTGTCCTTAGATATAATTATTAGTATATATTATTTGTTATCCTGCAAGAATGATTTCATTTTTCCG
>DWPA01005585.1:0-11681 GCA_018251375.1 Calpodes ethlius
TGAATAACTTTCAATCTCTATTTAACTCTGTATAGTTGATGATCTTCTAAAATATATCATGTTTCATTATTTCTACCAATAAAGATAAACGCTTATTTTAATCTCTAGCTAGTTTTAAAGTCATATAAATTTTTACCTTATGTTTGCTTCGTTGGTAGTTGACCTTAATTTACTATTACTACTTTTTAATTGTTTCTAAATATTTAGCTAAATACCAGTTTATGTATGGCTTGTTTAAAATTCGGCTGACTTACTAGTCAACTCTAAATCCCTTTATAATAACCCTTAAAAGGTAACTTTTCTTTAGATTTATTTGCCCTAAACCTTGTAAATTATTTTTCATTATTTATATTCTGCGAGGCAAACCTAACTTCCATAGTACTTCAAAATCGGATAGTTAGGTTAGATGAACATCAAAAAATCAATATTTAATGAAAATAACGTTTTGTCCAGATTTTCCATAGCTATTTTCAGTAAATAAGGCTTGACGAATCTTTGCTTAATGAATCAGTCAGATTGTCAATTAGTCGGTTAGTCAGTGAGGACAAACGGTTTATTGATATTATTCATTATAGGCCATGGAAAGACGTAAGAATATCTTATCACAATAGTACTACAACGTAGTGCACGAATTGACCTTAGTGTATACATATGACCTTAGGCTATTACTTTCTTTTATTATTTTTTTACATTACAAGGAGACAATTACGTAACGATTATTTGAATTCATGATAAAATACAGTTATGATTAAACCACCTACAACTATATTTTTCAATTTATATTACGTTCATTGAATAGTTATGACCCATTGTCTCCTATTCTCGATATTTCCATTTTAGTAGGAAAATGTCAGTGATAAAATAATGAATTAGTGTCTGTTTGCAACTGCGCCAGCGACACAACGAAGTAACGTGCGTTTAAATGATTTCGCTGCGACATTTTCATGCGGTGGTAGATGTCATAAAAACATTTGAAGGCTTTGAGGTGATGTAATGAAAAAAACGCAAAGTACTATGTTTTGTCTTTATTAAAACTGAAACTTTACATAATCACATGCCAGTATTTTATTTTTACGGGGCTTTAAAAAGTGTTGAGTTTCAAAGGGTCGGTTCTATATAAATAAATTATGGGATGTGTTCGAATATGGAGCCGTAGCATCAACGGGGCAAGGTTGTTTGACGTCAAAGTCTGAATCACGTGCGAGCCGACCTTAAAACGCTCCGAGTGCTTCTACTGTTAGCGCAGCGCCAGTAAATATTCTTAAGCGCCGTCAAAAAACCGGACTGAACAAACATTTTGATCTATCACCACGGCCGTGAATATTATGTATTCAACTTTGTGTCTGTCTGTGTTTGTTTGACACACATTCTTTTAATAGTTAAGTTTGAGACTGAGCAGTTAAGAAAAACACTGACCGATCATCATTTTCAATTACGGTCATTACCTTAAGTTACGAGACATGGTTCGTTAATGGCTGATATTTTTAAAACACGACGTCTTGTTTAGGTTCGAGGCTGAGATCATAATTATCAGTGCTTCAGTGAGTTTTTCATGGATTTCCCCTTGGCCGTGAGGTCTTGAAAACGATTACACGAGTCTACTAGATTACGACTCATTCATTTGGATCGTTACAGCTCGCATCCATTGTTAATTATTCAAAACATTCAATAATAATTGTCTTCTATTTCTATTGTTTTATCTGTACTACAATTAATTCAATGACACCCATTGTTTTATGACATATAAAAATATATCACCTGAGTGTCTATTACTGGTGTCTACTGTCGCACTATTTTATAACTATACTCTTATTTTGTGTCTAAAAATTACTAAAATGTTCTTGTTTTTATACTTCATTCAATTATTCATATTTACAATAGTCAATACGTTCAATTTATTCTGCTTTTTGCTTATCAAAATCAGTCATTTTTACCATTCACAGCTTGATTGGATTTGCTTTTGCATTCGAAAAGCAACCTAATTACATTTTAATACGATATTTTGTCATATATTATGTTACAGATTTGTTACTTGTTTTTATGTTATTTCAGAACAGTTTTAATATATGAAGGGATTTGTTTCTTATCCATGACATCTACGACACAAATTCTGATGTGCGGCTGTGTGTCGCGTTTTTACTCCTACATACTCAGTTGATATGTTCTACAGTTTCAATTTAGGATTCGAGTTAAGGATACGTTTGTGCTTTTTTCTTTTAATTGCTATGACTCGTTATCCCTTCAAGTTCAAATTTTACGGAATAGGTACATTGCAATAACTATTCCTTTTATCAGGCAGTGTTTATAAATTTTAATAACTACAAAACAATCAAACCATTTAATAATCATTTAATGGGACTGCCATATTATATTTGAACTGTTACCTTCAGTGGGATGAGATACATATCTCGGACTATCGTAGGTGTTGACCCATATTAAAGGTTAAAAATATTCCAAGTGCCACCTAAATATGTTGTAGTGGTATCCGAATGATGAATTTAAAAACAAACTGAAAAATGTTTTCACGACTAATTTCTTTCGATATAAATATTTTATAGTAACAGTCCTATTTGGCTCAGTTATTTGAGTCTTCTTTTATTTAGGTTATCTGTAAATACTGTAAAATTAAAGTGTTACACGTGTATCCATATGTTTGATTCAACACTTAATGTTACAGTTTTATATTAGAAAATCAAATAGATTGAATACATTTTTACACTTTTTTTTGAGCGTTATATGTATAAAAATGTAAAGAGAAGGAGAATCTTTGAAAGTTCGTAACTAAACGAAAAATTTCCCAATTAAACGATTACTGTTTTAAATACACTTAGCTTATTACTTAAAGATGATAGAATTGATACTAAGCTCGGATACTAAATTGAAATGTGTAGAACGTTTCTTAAAGACATTTAATACGATTAATATTATGGACCTATTCCAAGTATTCGTTCCATTTACTAACCTTGAATCTGGAATTACTAAATACTCTTATACCATGTTGAATGTTCAACTTATTCTCTCAGATCGATTTATTTATAAGAGTATTTTAATGATTATGATGATGGTGTCATTGATTATTATTTTCCGTTGAACAGCATTGCAATAACCACACCTGATAAAAGAATATTCCACCGATGACAATTGAACCGGCACGATTTCACGACATGGTTTGCATGTTTTTCGTCTGAACAAATATTGATTATAACTAAGTGTAACCAAGTATGATATCGCAGTTAACGTCGGAGAGTTTGAATCGTCGGACGCAATCGTAATTGAAATTTGTGAATATTCGTTGTGGACAATTTAAGTGATATTTGGGGTGTGTGGGGGAGAATCATCGCCGGCGTGACGCGGGCGGGGCCGATGTTCGCGGCTGGGGCGCGTCACGGCGGAGGGCGGTGCGGGCTGGGGCGCGGGGGGCGCGGGCGGCTCGCGCGCCTCGCCGCCGCCCGGCTTCGATCGCGAGCTCTTCCAGGAGCTGAGCTTCCTCCCCGACGCGGAGCTTCGAGAGTGTCTCGGCGAGTATCCCGACTTCCTGTACCACGTGGCTCGGGACAGGTTCGGACGACTCTACTTTCGCGTCATAAGGACATTGCTCCTTGATCGAGGTACGGTCAGAGACGTGAACTATAATGTCGGCTCACCTCATCGCTCACAGCAACTTCAGGTGTTTCTCAGCGCGACATTCTTTCGCTTCCTTTCTTCGCTCTTCCCTCATTTTAGTTGTCATGGATCTCATAGCTTCTGCCCTTTCATCACTCAAGTTTGTTGCTAATTACATTGTAAGTGTTTTTGCTTGAAAATCGTTTGTTTTTACTAGATCATTAACGTTTGATCATTTTGACTTTCCAGTGCCCATTATTGGTCATAGCTATTATTTAGTATTTTCATATATATAAAATCATGATCATTGGTTACGGTGACATTGACATATTAGAAACACAGCAACTGGATAACGAATCTTTAATTTAGCATTAAAAGTTACAATTACCTTAATTGCCTCGGTCATTTTCACGTGAGGTGACCTTAAAATAAGTAAAACACTTACACGTATACGAAATGCTATTTCTAAAAATACCACACAATGAATTATTTCTAAGGCTCGGATGTAAAGTCTAGAAAGGCGCACAATCTGACGCCGTTAGAAAACTTCCGACAACGCTAATTACCTTGGATAACCGCAAATGTTTCTCTCTAAACTTTATATAGGAATGCACTATTATTAGGTGTCGTACTATTTTTCTTGGCATACGCTCCGTGCAATGAATTGATGCACTGTAAATAAAACACTATTAACACACGTTTCTGTATACATTGTTATTAAAAATATTATATTGACTTTTAATAAATAATACGTGTTTATTTTGTTCGGGTGATGCAGGTAATTCTCGATAACAAGTCTGCGTTTAAAACACACCGGTGCAGGGTCGTTTACTTTTTAATCGTAATCGAGTGCCGTGATTCATGATGCACTGCATCGATCGAACCTCTAGCGCTAACTGTGCGCTCTGCACAGGGAAGGTGGTATCGGATATTGGCAAAAACTGAGAAAGTCCTTGTTTTATCGGCGTAAGCGACGTAACCGAGAATACAATTGATATCCGTTGTATTTGTAACGTTAGGTTAGGTAAGAATGGGAAAAAATCACACACGCACCATTGTACAGCACCATGATTGATGTTGGTTCCCACATGACGCTTTTTGTCTCACTGGAAAGCTATGCAACGGGTTTGAACGTCTACTCTAGTGTAATAAATTGCTAATAATATACGTTAAGACTATGTTGCGATACAACATTGATGGAATAATATTTCTTAGAATATTATCCAATATTTAACCATACATTGTTTAATATATCAACTTGAAGCTAAACTTTTCTGTGACTCTTTTCATAAGACAGTGTAACGTTTCATAAATATTACATCTTACAGACCTAATTGGATTGAAAGTGTCAGTTGTTCCTAAGTGGATTCGTTTCTAATACATAAAAATAGCCGCTGTGTATTTTCTACGCGAAGTTTCTTTATAATATCGTATGCACATATCGATAATAATCTCTCTTGCAGGACTTTAATTCGAGAACTACTTTTGAATTACCTTGACATACTCGATTGTTAGTCAGTTTTTCCTTCTTGTGGTTATTGTAATATGTGGTTAGTTGCTGTAAGGCTGTAACTTGATATATTGCAGTAAATTACATTCGATTAGGTACGTTATAGTTTGACGTTATTGAAGAAAACTTGTTAATTAGTTAACTATCACATATGAAGAATTGATCGATAAATACTCGATGTTGTCGTTGTCTTTGTACTCCAGTTTTCCCATGTTGCACAATAGAATAGTCTGTTTTGCGTGCCCTCCGAGCCCGACACTCGTTGGTTGCGTACGCAGTCACTAACTTGATCGGTCGGTTCGCGCTAGTGTTCCAAGTTAGACAAGTTTGGTAATTTAGTGCTAGCGAGTGTTACTTTGTCGCATTTTGTTATTGATCACGAATTCGTACGTTTTTTTCGCCTGAAAGATTCTAACGGAGATATAGGTTCCATGACCTCGCAAATCTCTGAGATCGATGATATTTTTGCGGGTCAGTGCTTGTTCCAATTTATGTCATGAGTTTGTTGATTAGTAATTAGTATCCTATTATAATTATCTTATCGATGTTTGGCTTCGGCGAGCGCCAATTGAGCGCTTCACACCCGAGTGCGTCTCGCTCGCACGGCGCTTTGCAACTGTAACGATGTCTTTTACGGTCTTTAAGTAATTGTCATAATATCCTTATGTGATGTCGTGTACTCCGCTGCATCGGTATATTGTGGAAAGTTTGAAAATATGTGGTACCAATTTTTCTTTTTTATTATTACAATATTAAGGTAAAATTCGTGCTTGGATATTTTTTTTCTATTTTCTTGCGCGTGATTAAATAAGGGTTTAAATAAGCTTTACATATATTATGACGTTTAAACTTTGTTTATGTTTAAAATTAAATGTTAATGCCGTGTGCTTTTTTTACATATATTGACTTTATTTGAAATTAAATATTTAATTCTATTATTAGCCGCCGTGCACATCTAGCCTAGGATTTAATTCTTCTTCGCCAATCAGAATATTTATTCACTCAATAACAATGACAGTTTAAATTTAATGATATGATAAATGATAACTCTCACTTCTTTGTTTCTTTATTTGATTTGCGATAGTTTTGTAATTTGCCTGGTTGTTCTCTTGACTGTTTGTTTTATTTGGTTATTGGTACGTAGTTATAAGAAAAAAAAATTTTTACTGAAGCATAA
This sequence comes from Calpodes ethlius, assembly GCA_018251375.1. Taxonomy (NCBI): domain Eukaryota; kingdom Metazoa; phylum Arthropoda; class Insecta; order Lepidoptera; family Hesperiidae; genus Calpodes; species Calpodes ethlius. The sequence goes on from DWPA01005585.1 coordinate 6,291, forward strand.
AGTACGATTTCTGATTGAGTCATATTCGAGATATTCTTGCAGACTCATGGTCGTTTCCTTAAATAAAACATAAATATTATAAAGTACTTATTGACAATAATATATATAATTCTTAAGTCTTCTTACAAAACGTGCTTGCTCAAAGAATCTTAACGCAATTCTTTTGTAAATAGTGAACCGATTACTTTAACGCGTGTGCAAATGCTTTGAACTGCTTTGTAAAAACGCAAATAGTTTGTCAACTGTATGAGACTCATTATATCAATGTACTTAAATATCTACATCTATAAAACATCGTATAATAGCTATACGATAATAAATAGATGAATGTATTTATAAATGAGGTATTTCTTAGTGTTATTAAAGTATTATTATTGTCGAGTTTATCTTATCGCCATTGTTTCAGTGCGCCTAAATTCATTTGTGTTTGATGTTACAAGTGTGTTGTTCTGTTTACAGTTCTATGCAGCAACAGGGTGAGCCAAATGACAAAAACCTACAATGACATCGAAGCGGTAACACGGCTCTTAGAAGAAGTAAGTTTCTATCTATATGTTGGTTTTGTGTAATTCTTAATAACTGTATGTAAAATTTTAAGTACAGGAAAATACTGATTGACTTAGTTTTTGCTTGTTGTGCAAAGTTTACAAAGTGGTGTAGTGTAAGCGATTTCTGATTACATCGTCAATTCAACGTGAATATGCTATTGTCCTTGCGGAACAATCATGTTGTTTTTGTCGGAAGCTTGGACTCCAAACGGCGCAAGTATAGATTTTAATGACGCTCGTAATTGCTGCTTAAAAGTTCTCATTGTTCGCGGACGAAATTAAAAATTTTAATTGATACATTAAGTCTAGGAAGTATTTTTTACTGTTTTCGTATTCTACGATAATTATTTATTGACAGACATGTTTATTTACGTCTATATTGTTGGTACCTTGATTAATTTTTTTTATATTGAGAACACTGTTCAAATTGTTAAAAAAATGAATTAACATCTCATTTGTATAACAAAAATCATAGACTGTAACTAGTTCGTAATTCTAACGTACACAAATTCGATCATATTTTTAATAGGTACATGAAAGTTACAAAATTCGATTCAGTTTTTACAATGTTGGATTTGTTTACAGAAAGAGAAAGACTTAGAATTAACGGCACGCATCGGCAAGGAACTGCTGACTGCTAACGGGCGATTGGAGGCACGCGTCACCGCGCTCGAGGGCGAGTTGCGAGGCGCGCGGGACCTCATCACACAGCTCCGGCACGATATCAGTGCCAAGACTGACTTGCTGCAGGTACATGCATGTTTTTTATATAAATACTCAGAATACGAGCTGAGAAACTAGCTAACTGTATGTCAAAACCACCGCTATAGGACATCAGAAACACCAAAAGCATTACCAAAACGTTGTCTACAGAGAAAAAGGAGAAGAATAAAGAAAAAATAACTGACCCCCAGCGGAAAATGAGTCGTTTGGCGCATGACTCAAGCGAGAGATTGATAGGTACCAACATAGTATTCACGGAAAAGTAATAATACCAGCAAAGATAGAATGTATTAATATTACTGGGCACAAATGAAACTGATTATCTTTACGTCATCCACGTTCTGGAATTTGCTAATCAACGTATGAACATGTACACATTACTGTAATGATACTGGCCTTTAGTGGAGCTATAATTGTAGTTGTGTTCGTTCATATGAGCTGGGCTAACGATATAGAATGCTGGTATTACATTTTTTTCACACAAATTGCCTAGGCACATAAGACCTCGTACAAATTGTAGTTGGGTTCCTCTTGTGTATCGGTGAAAGCGTAAATTATGGCACAGGTGTGAAGAGCACACATTTTCTTTATACATTTCGCTCCGAACAAGCGACATCAATATATTTAAAGATAATACAATGAATATCGATTTAAAAATGGTATAACTGTACTGTAAATGCGCTCGCCCACGCTGTTTTACTCACTTTGTCTCCTCATGATGGCATAGTTGTTGACAGCTGTCTACGATTCGAATTTTACATTTTTTACTGTTACGTGAGTTCTTTGAAGTTACATTTTTCCTGTGTTCCGACCTTAATAGTCGAACTTATAAAAGCGTATCTGTACTTTTAAAAATGTGGTTTTGTTAAGGTAAAATCCTTCAAGTCAATTTTGAAGTACTTGTCTGCGTTTATGTTGTCCTTAAGGGATGGTCACAAACTAGACGAAGCGATTTGTTGACTCATCCCAAGACCAATTATGTCTATGCGACCAGGCGACGGATTGGAGTACGTGTCCAATTGGACTAAGCGACATACTGCGGGATGGCGTACATAGTGTCTAGTTTAATGTAATCAGTAGTTTTGAACTTGAACTAACTAATGTACGAGATCCCTTAGGCCTCGTTCTACGGAGGCGTTGTTGCAAAGCATCTTAAAAGTAAATTTTAAAAAGTCAACTAAATATTATAAGCCAAAACAAAACACAACCATTAATTTATATCATATTATCATGATTTTGATCTTATCTCATTGCAACGCGATGCATACTTTCCGTGTAGTATTTATCGTATACAAACTCCATGATCGTTAAAGTAAATTATCATTGAATAAACTAATTAATAATCGTTACCATGCCCTGTCAACATTTAGTGTAAATAAACGTCATGCGTCATCCGTTTATTCATTGAGCTTACGTCACTCTTGTGCGGAGTGTTCACAGCGAGTATACTTTGGACTCAGTAGAGATTTTAGTCGGTTTTGGTTGGTCGTAACACAGTTTTATCATACATTTTGGTTGAAAGTGCTGAAGTCATATAGAATGCTCGTCTAGTAGACGTCGAGTTGTTAAGTATTCGTCAAGTGTTCTAAGTATATCTTGAAATGGTGGGGCTTAAAAAGAAAAAGATTTTCATCTTGCTTGGAGCACGTACTATGAACGAGGGTACAAGTATAACTTGCAACTAGGTATGTACCGGTTGTGCGAGTCTGTTGTTCTAGTTTGGACAACACGCAACACTCCAAGGATTAGTTACTTCAAGTAAGGTTTCCCGTATAAGCTTGATATGTCTGCTGGTGCACAGACGATTGATTTTGTGTCAATCCGATTAAAGTCTTCGAAAGCTCCAAATCCGTTAAAGGAAGCGAGTCTATCGTGTTTCTACGACACATAGATCCATAAAATCCTTAGTTCCGTAAATTTTCTACCTATAGTTTTACGATATTGGACCTAAGTGATCAATGACTTTATTGTCTGTTCATTAAAGATAATTGGGAAATACTATCATTTGAAGATATATATATTAACACAATATGTCTAATAACATTGATGTTTTTAAGGTTTTGTTTATTTGTCGGTTTGCCTGTTTGTCCTTGCGTTTGTTTTCGATTTCTTTACAGATGACAAACCCGATTCGAGTACATTTTTCATTGTTAAATTGTAGTAGGCTTGGAGTAATATTTGTCGTTTATATCGGAGCGATAACTTGTGATGTACTTAATTAAATACATTAGTAGATATATGACATGAAGGAAAAACCCAGTGATCTTAGGAAATGTAAACTTGACTGTCACGTATAGCTTACCATACCGTAATCTTTTTGGTGTTATTATTAATCTTTCAACGTAGACACACAATTAATGAATTAGGTACCAGTGTTATTTAAAGCGACAAGTAGACTAGGAGTTGGTGGTCGACGTCGTGTAGTGTGGTGACGTGACGCTTTATATTGCAGGTGCTAACAAATGACACAGAGGAGAGCACTTCCCCGGAGGAGCAGGAGGCGGCCACGGCGGCGGCATTGCGCCGGCGCACCGGCGCGCTGGAGCGAGAGAACCGTGCGCTGCGCGACGAGGCCGCGCGCCTCGCCGCCGGCGCCGACAGCGCCGAGCTGGCCGAACGCCAGTTGTTGCGGGACATCGCCAATCAACTCGGTCAGTACATACACTGCTTAAGGCTGAATCAAGGACCCCGAGCCGGAGAGTTCAATGCGTATTTGCTTTGCGCTACAAAGTGTCAGTGTTAAGCGTTAAACAATTTTTGTGAGCGTGAGATCGCCTTTGTTATACCACAAACTGCCGCTGTAAATTGTAGCAATATAATTTGGATTGACGTAACGAATAAACACATTTAGCAGGACGTCCATGTCGTGGCTAACACATGAGTTTCCACCAAAGTGGTGTGTATTATAAGCAAGCGAGGAAAGGATCTACCAATAGGATTACGTAAATTTCGTTGCCGCGCGTATCATAGCTGCGTAGTATAGTTCTATTGGTTGGTTCCTTTGATGCACTCCGCCTTGCTTTTTTGCATAATTGGTGGAATTTCAACCTTACTTACTTTAATGGATCTCTTTTACTTATACATACATGTACTTGTAAGTTATAAGGTCGATAGTTGAGTCTAATAGGTATACTCTTTCTGATGGGATATCACATAGGCCCAGCATGACAGAACTCAAAAATATAAAAGATAAATGACATCCTAATTCATTAAGAGAAAACCTTGTATTCCTTTGAGAATATTGCACACACTATCAGTGAGATGCAGCATAGTTAAAGTCTACATGGCGAAGAAGTGAAGACAACTAAATTTTATATGGAATATACATCCAGAGCTGGAGTTACTAGTTTATATAATCATATGTAATATCTTATTATAATTGATAAAAATAATCGAAAAAACCTTCATTATGATACATTATATCCGTTTATCACTTGTTTAAAAATGAGAGCAAGGCTGTGTTTATTTACCAAGTTATGTAGGTACAATTGCTTTCTACCTCATTATGCATTCACCTTTTAGATTTTTTTGTTTCGCACAAAACATATTATGAACATGTTAATTTGTTATTTAGTTATTCGATAGCAAAAAGAAAACAATGTTTTTAAAATCACAAATAAGTTAAATAACTTAAAGAAAAATCTCCCAAGATTCAAAATACTACATGCAATAATTATATTCAATTTGGTTTTGATTGAATTTAGAAAGATTTTTATTCCTTGAGCATAGAGTATAATATTCAATGTAATGGCGGATAGGTCATTTTATTAATCAACAAATAACATACAAAGTATACATTTGTCAATTATAAAGAGCTCAAAATCGGATTATTATTTTTATCGATATCGATCTTTGAAATTTGATAATGACACCTAATTATAATTTCACGTTCATTGTCCAGTTGATTATTTAAGATATAATTTTTTATTGCTTTGTTATTGTGTTTTGCGTATTGTAATGTCGTCGGCCGTACCTGTTCATTGAAGGTTCGTTTGTAAAGCATGGTGGATCAAGGTGGCCTAGCAGCGTGTTTTCTCTAAGGCTTGCACCCTGTCAGACCATACTTGTTCTAACTTGCTTGTGTCTTCGTAAAGAAGAAAGAAGAGTTCAACTACGCCGA
>DWPA01005586.1:0-11679 GCA_018251375.1 Calpodes ethlius
TGTCCAGAAATTTCGATATTTTCGACATTTAAAACGCAGCTCATTTATATATTGTCGAAGTTAACGAATTGTAAGCAAAATTTTTTTCCAAATATGGCTGAGCGGTCTCTTTTAGAATATGTGCAATTGTACACATGTCATTTGTTTTAAATAATTGTGATATATTCAGTCCGGTCTCACGCAAATCTACCGTAAATAGGCATGAACATTCCGGACAACCCATTATTTTAAAATAAGTAAAATATCGACTAAATTAAACGCTTACTGATTGGCAATGCATAGTCTGAATGGACTCAGAGATGCAATCATTATTTAAATTTATAAATTGTAGTATCTAGTTATTAAATTCCCCTCATGTTTTCGTGGGAGACAAACGTTTGAGCGCGTGCGTAACATAGATAATTTATTACAAAAATACTTGTTAAGCACGACTTTGCTTAATGTTTCTACTTTTTATGCCATTTTATCCTTTGATTTATTGTCGAGCTCTATAAAATACCGCCACATTTTATTTCCTGTAGCAGCTGTACCGAAGTGCTTATTCAAACGCAATTTTATTCTATCCTCTATCCACGGTAAATCTCTCATTTTCTATTTAGAGCTGTAGGATGCACCGGTAGATGGATGCGGTAGAGAATCCTAATGTATCAAGAGGAATTCCTGTACATAATTATGGATGAGATAAATGTTTGATCTCGCGTCATAGTTAAAGGTGAAATTGCGTCTTTCCCATCAGTGATGTTTTTTCCCTATTCATCTGTTTTCTCAGCATTTTCGGGATGATGGAGTTAAGGATCTAAAAATGAATATAATACGCTAAACTGCAACAGAATAGTCATCCATCTATATATTCAGCGAGGCAGCAAAATGTTTTTTATTCAGCCAAAGTATTTTATTACAAAGAAACCTATGAAGCTTTACTTCAAGAATATAGAAAGCAAGAGTTACGATACGTTAAATCGTTTCGAATAGCTTTCAGGTGGCAAAATCATCTATATCTTTTTCCAAGGTTGCTTGTCTGAGTCTCCCTGTGATAATTTTAACGACAGTGCTAAGTAAAATTTTATAACCATACTTCAAACACACTTCTACCGCACGGTGTTAAATTAAATTCAATACAACTATCCTAAAACTATTTACCCGAAATCCAGTTGCGTAACTATTCGGTCCTGTGGATAAGCCGGCCCTTTATTAACACAGGACCCATTTAATTGGAGCCCAGGTATTTCGGTGTTTAGCTAGTCTACCGAAAGTTTACTGACCATAATCACATCACAGTCTAACCATGTATTTTATACAGACGACTAATGAATATATTAAACGCTGACGCAGACTTGTCTTTTGATGTATCTGTAGCTTTACATGAATGCAGCAATGTTGATAAAAATGGAATGCAGTCAGCCAAAAATGTAGTCGAAAACGCTGTCCAAAAGGACGACCTTAAGACCTGCGCCGTAGCAGAACACCGAATTGAAGTCACTGCAAGCCATTGAATTAAGTTACTAATAATCCACACGTGATTTCAATTGAAGACATCGGGCATTCGCTGCATCAGAAAGCTCAGACCGGTCTGAGTGGCGCAAAAAAGGGGAGGCCTATGTCTTTGATAGATAGATCGATAGAGTTCACTTTAACGTCATTATAGTATTCGTTTAGTAAAGAAGACCATAGAGATTAAAAGATACCTGAAGAATTTGAATAAACAAGATATAAATTGATTAATAAATTAGTACAATCGTGGGTACAGTGATCTGTTTGTGTCAAACTAAAATAAAATAAGTGCCTAGTCAGTACGTAAATATGTCTTCAGAGTTGTGTGTCGTAATATGAAAAGAAAATGATCTAGATAGAAGATTGATAGCTTTGTCTGTTACTACAACATGTCAAGTATCACCTTTCTTACCGCTATCGAAGTCCCAGCGTGAGCATTACGAATTAAGAGTACGCATTATATTTAAAAATTAATAATATTTACAGTAAATAATAAATAAGTAAATTTAATTCCATAACAAAAAGTTAAATATTGATTGTAAATGTTGCTCAACTAAGTAACGTTGTTCAAATTTTTAAAACAATCAACATGTAGTATCAATCGATAATATTTGTTGTACAATGTCTCGCAGGTTTAAAAGGTGTTTTTATATACATTTATTACTAAACTTTACTTTTTATTATAAATAAATAATCACAACCCATAAATGTCCCACTGCTGGGCCCGGGTCTCCTCGCACAATGTGAGGGGCATACGCCATTGTCCATCACGCTGACCAAGTGCAGATTGGTGGTCTTCAAACACCCTCGAGAACATTATGGTGAACTGTCGGTTGTGCAGTTCCTCGCGATATCTTCCATCACCGAAGCAAGTGATAACTAACTTGTAATACGCACATAACCTTTTGAGACTTCGAGATGCTTGCAGGATGCAGAACTCACGTCTCCAAGTTAGGGAAACCAACGTTCGAAACACTAGGCTCTCACTGCTTATCTATTTGGGTATTGCTGCTCTTTACTACATGTTTTTTAATTTTTGTTGATAGTTGTGTGATAAAAATATTCATGATAGCTATATCACTTGATGCTAATCAAGTGCTCCCAAAAGCTAAAATCTTATCATGTTCTATAAAGCAGAATGTTGATTTCATAAATACCGTTCATACAAAGGCTTCGTCTCGTGATTTCTAGCCCGTTCTCTAAACTACTAAGATTACTAGCCTGCTTCGGTGTTCCCGATCATTATGTGGGCGTCCTCGACAAGAATGAGCGTCTTACGTAGTTCGGGTTTTCCTTTCTACAACATCTCGACAAAATTTTAGGTACACATTTAGTTAAGCATTACTGTATAAAAATAAAAAAACTATTAAGTTTAAGATAAGCAGTTACAATACTTTATACGTTCTACCCCTGTAGTAACATCCCCGTGTCTCAGGTGGCAACACAAATAACACATCACTAACACCCATGACGCGGGAACAACATATTTATCTGTCACATAAATATCGGCCCCGGCCGGGAATCGAAGATAGGACCCTTAGCTTCGCAGGAAGGGTCGCTACCATCTAGACTACGGGATATTTAATTATAATCATAAGTCGTACACTTTGGCAACTTGATAAAATCAATTATATTGTCGTTATTGTTTGAACATTATTTATGTTTTCATATTACAGTATATGAATCCAATAGAAGTATGAAGAAGGACTTATTAAGAGTTGATATTGCTCTCTGTTAAATATAGAAGAATTTCCAACTTTACAAGTTATGTATTAAATAAATAAACGCTCACACCTGTACAATAGGGATTGGCTCCATAAATCAGATTTGGTCGAAATAGCCTTTGGCCTTTTAAACCACACTACAATAGAGTTCCGTGTGTTACACGTACTATAGAGTATATACGTGTATCTCTGAGTGTGACTGTTTCCTCTAAATTGAGTGATATAGGTATTTAACTTACACTACAATAGATATCCATGTTACTATTACTCTAGTATAGAGGGTATATCTCTGCTCGTGACCGTTTTCTTTAAACTCTATGGTATTGGTTTTAAGAATAAACTATTTCATAAAACGTTTAGTTTTCACCTAATACGTACTAGTTGATGTTATGTATATTTTTCTATATCATGTACCATTCTAATTTTTATTTCGTACGTAACATTTTCATTTTTTTTACTTAAAAACATATACAATAGATCTGAAGACAATCATTTATGGTCTGATAATCAAAGCGATTTTAGGGTCACGACCATCATAACATTACAAATTATTTATTACGAACTTCACTGAACCAACTGAGCAATTAAAGAGTTTGTGAATTATTTTCGCTAATCCATAACCAGCTCAGTGGAGCACATAGCGATTTCCTTCCATCTTCACAAAATGAAGAACCATTGAATGCTGGTTAATTTTATGTATTTATTCTTTATTTAAAATTCATAAAATGACATACAATGCGTGGATTAAATGCTTTTTGGCATTTCTTACGAGCCAACCCTAGGTCTTATGAAAAGTTGCAATAGGTCGAACAAGCATTGATGAGATATAATAATAATAAAGTGAAATACTCATAAATACCTACATACATACATATATATAAATACATACATTTATATTTGTTGCTATACATAATATTTATGAGCAGGTATAATTTAAAATCTTTGGACGACTGTTGTCTGGAAAAAGTTTATGTACTAGCGATTTAAAAGTCTGAATATTTGGAGCTTTACTTACCACATGTGGTTACCACACCTTATAAAGTTCAAAATATTTTGATGCAATACAAAGAGAAAATTTGGTTTACCATGGAATAAACTGTCCCTTTTCCATACCCTTGCCAGTGTAGAAATAATAACTTCAATACCAATCCATTTGTATATAGTAGGTTGTCCAGAGAGTTCATACCGATTTTCGGTAGGTAGTGCGTGAGACCTGACTAAAAATATATCACAATTATTGAAAACAAATGACGTATGTACACTGTACATATTCCAAAAGAAATAGCTTCAATCATATTCGGAAAAAAGTTTGGTTATGATTCGTTAATTTCTTCAATATTAGGATCAGCTGTGTTTTAATTATCCTAAAATATCGGCACAAACTTTCCGGACAATCCCATAATAACCTTAAAAATAAATTTTAACTAGACAACTGATTAGAGGACGATAAGTAGATATAAAATTGAGAACGGCCGTAAATCGCCTAAGATGCTTATCTAAGAAATTTGTAGCTCCGAGAATACAAATAGAGAGATTTTCCATGGTCATTTAAATGTGAAGCCCTTAGTTTGGGTCCGGTACAAATAAACTCACTATACGTGAAATATAATATAGTTTTATGATATAAAAATACTGCGGTCCTCGGTTACCATGGCATGTCTTAAATTATTGGAGTTAATTATTCATAATAATTTGTGGTCATCACACAACCCATTACTGACCCACTACTGGGCTCGGGTCTCCTCTCACAATGTGAGGGTTGCAGGCCATAGTCAACAACGCTGTCCAAGTGCAGATTGGTAGACTTAACATACCTTCGAGAATACTACAGAGATGTGCAGGTGTGCAGGTTTCCTCACGATGTTTTTCATCACTGAAATGATACAATCATTAATAAACAGTACCCACCCACCCAGTTGACTTACATATATAGTCATCATCATTAATATAATAATTATCAACTTTATCGTTATTATCTTCATCATTAACATCATCATCATCATCATCAGTATCGTCACTGGTAACAGAATAGTCATCACATTTATAATTATAACCCTGCCATTAGTATGATATCTTCATTGACACCTTCGCAATCAACACTATACCATTTCAATGTTCATTTTCATTTGCTCGTAGAATAATATGCACCAGCAATTTATTCAGTTAGATAAGGAATTTAATCAAAATTTTCTATGAGGTAAACATAATAGACATTTCATTGTCATTGTTATTAATAATAACTTCAATCCGCTTTTGTATTAACAGCAAAACGCGTACAAGCTTTGCTAAATTAATATTTATTTTACACGTGCAATTTCAATTAAACTCGGACATAATTATTACATACATTAATTTTCATCTATTCTGTGATATTATGATTTCTGAATTGATGTTTCATGATTTATTATCTACACTTTCGCGTACGTGCTGGTTTCAATATATCTGATGACTGTACAGTTTTAGTACTACTAATGCATGTGTACGTAGTGCTATATATTAATACCTAAAGAAAAATCTTTGGACTCCTTTTTATGAAAACTGAGCGGACGGAGGAGTATGAAATTTGGCACTCCAATAGTTTACATGTAGAAATGAAAGCCCCATTTTTTTAATGCTTATAAAGTAAATTCAATCAAAATATAAATATTACGCACACTACTATGCATTTCACAAACACACGAATAATATATATACACATATACACACATATATACTCTTTTGTTTATGGTGAAAGTTAATCTGAAAATGTATTAAATATTAAATACTATTAATGTGAAGTAATCCTTTGATATTATGAATTAGGGTCGAATTTCGAGCGCAGAACGGGTCTAAAGCAGTATTGCAAATCTCGACATCTTAAGATTAAAGGAAGTAATTCTAATTCACCTTGCAAGATTTAATCCCCACAAACTAACAAAGATCGCAAATTGATCAAAAGCTTTTAATAACATGAAACATTTCTGTACATTGCTGATATAAATAGACTAAGTAGATACCTATGTTATTAAAACCGTACTAAAGTATCATAGCGAATCATGATATTAATATGTTTATTAAAGGAGACCAAAAGGAATTCAATAAAGCTAGTCAAAGGCATTTGTGCAACAGCTCTATTTCTATTTGCGCGGAGTAAAGAATTTCCTCGGAATGGGATGTATTTATCAAGACGTATAAAGTGGTTGTGTAAATAAAAACGTTGAAACCAGAGACCTGGGGAGGCTGGGGAAGCTGGGGATGCTAGCCAATACCCTACAGTTGTCTAATATCACGACGTTATTTATGTTATCTCTCAAAATGTCGCATACATCGTCTGGCGAGGTTGCGCGCACGGTGACGCATTTTACAGCCTGTCTGCCGACTATGATAGATTTGTTTTCATACTGATATCCTTTGTTGGTATTCGGTTTTGAGTTACGGCAACTTAAATTGTTTTAATTTTAACGGTGTTATAAATTTAAACGATGAGAAACAAATAAAAAGGAGTTAAATATTGACTTAACTAAGTATTAACTGTATTTTTTTAGTAATAACCTCCATAGTTAAATATTTAAGTAACGTATACTATAAAAACTGTATTTTTTGAAAATTGTTTTTAATTAGTGGTTTCATTAAATTAAACAGGTGATCAGGTGCCTGTATTTGGAGATGTTAAGAAGAGTAAATTTAGTTAATAGTATAAAATCAATAATATTATTTTTTCCCTGGTATTTTTACAACGTGCATACTGCGTAAAGCGGTATAGGGGCGCGCAATGCGAGTACCCTAACCTGTACGCGGCGTCAGAACATTGTTTATCTCTAAAAAAGTGATATCTCACCCTCGCGAACTGTCAAACTGATAACAGAGCGAGACACATAGACGCGCGAGGGAGACAGCTAACGCTATCCATCTTAATATTAATGTAGTTGTTGGAAGATGATGAATAGTGACATAGCAAAGCACTTTGCGGTAAATGGTGCTATTATTATTCTTAGGGACGTTTAGTTAGCTGTCCCTGTTTAATTTTGATATATTTGCATACGTCCGTCTCTGTTTGGTATTGTGAGGATTCGTTGTTTGGGATTTTGTTGTTTTAGCCGACTTCGGAAAAAGAGGTTTTCAATTCAGATGTATAGATATATTTATGAATGTTTCTTGCCTCGGACTCTGGATTTTATATACCAATTTGAAAATGTTTTTTTAACGATATAGTTAAAAGTTGGCTTATAATTTTTCAACGTTCAGTTCTGAGGATGAGATACACTAAACTATACACAAGACATACACGTACATCGCTTCCAGTTGATTGTTAGAGAATGCTATTAACATTAAGATATCCTTTGTTCTTGGTTTTTATCAACTTTTATGTTTAAATAAATTACATATAGCAATTTTGATACGTTTAGTAATAATCGTGACTGATTTTTTTAGATACCTTTTTTACGTCAGTATTTTTTGGAATTCCTTCTTATATTATTATGTAGTCACAACGTTTGTACTGAATTTGTTGCGTATTTGTGATATTATATATAATAACATAACATTACACGAACACATCAAACGCTTTAGGATATTGAGTAATTACGTGAAGTAACACTTAAGTGACGAGATCATGATTCGAGAGTTTCTAGATAATTGTAATAATAATTTAGGTGCTACCTGCGATTTGTTGTTTTAATGATTTAGTTGTTGCATAAGTAGGCTTTTATTTAATGGTAAGGTTCGATACGTACATAAAAACTAGGTTGCAAAGAAAATCAGAAGAGAAAATATCAACAAATTTCAAGGAGACCTCCTTAAAAAATTTGAAATTGGTATGAATTCTTTTGAACTAAAAGTTTAACTGGCAAAGGAAAATTCTACTGCACGTACTCTAAACGAAGTTGGACTTTCTGAAATAAAAATGGCGGCTGATACGAAGTCGACGTAAGGCGTTAACTGAATTTATTGCAGTTTGCGTTCTCAAGTATTGCGCGCGTACGTTTAAAGTCGATCTTATTGACATTTAATTCTACTGGTGATTTATGACGTCATTATGCCCCTAATTGTCGTATTGCTGGACTTTGGTGTGCTCTCGTAATAAGAAGGCCAAAGCTTTTACGATGTTCAATTGTCTAAGGTGCTATGAAGAGTTAAGTCATGACCACTACTGCGACTTGGTCGAAATATCAGTGAAAAAAATATTTGTATCATAATAAAATGTGATCAGTCCACCACGTTCGAAGTTTAAATTTTTTTTTAATGAAGATTTATGTCTAGTTTACATAAAATCCTACACGAAAACCATAGTTTTTTAAATTTGATAGCAATCGGAGAATATTTTTTATAACATGGAACCCTACTTCACGCGACTCCGTTTCACTCTTGACCTGATTTTATTCCATAGTGCGGTAGTGACGTCCGGATGATTTATGCCGTTGAAAATTAATTACCTTAAAAGTAACATACTTACCTTCATAAAGTAATAATTAAGTTGCAAAATAATGGTGTACAGGCCCACTCGGGTGGTAATTAAATTGGGTCATTATGCAGTTTTTATGTTTTATAATAAATTGTTATTGTCATCTTCATTAATTACCTTTAATAATTAAATTGTAATAATTTAAATTGCGGCAACTTGTATCAATTATAATTAAAACTCAATAACTTTTAAGAAAGGAGCTACAATAATATTATTGCGTTGATAAGCAAAACTTGTGGAAATAAATCGAATCTTTAATTAGCGCGAAACATTTTTAAAGAAGAATTAAAAAATATATATTATTTCAACATTATACGTTTATTGAATGTATTAATTATTCGTATTGATGGTACATATTTTCCACGATACGGTTGTTTATTGCTTAATATTTTATAACTAAACTTTCGTATCTATGATAAATTAGTAAAAACTTCATATTTTTATCATACATATTTAACAAATTCGGTACCATTTTTTTATGCATAATATAACTTGAAATTTTATGAAAAAATTGTGTATAATTACGGTGTTTTTAATCTGTGCCCACGGCTCAATGACGCTCCGATGTTAAGCTCACATTAAATGACTCATTTGTATCGTTAGATAAGAATCATTAACCCTTGTCCGAGACCTTCGAACGGATTAATAGATTCTGACAGCTGAATTGTCCACTATTTTTAGGGCAGGAAATAACGTTGGCTTTTGTGTGTGGGATTCTTCGTTATTTGAACTAGAGTCTTAGATACGAGGAGAGTTTCGTGAACTACAATAACCATAATCATATAATACTTAGATAATTATATTATAATCGTTATCTGAATACGGAAGTTATTTAAGAATAAATAAATACGTTTTTATACATATAGTTCCAGACTGAGGTTCCATGTCATGGGTGTCATAGACAGTATACAAAGACAAGAACACACACAACCAGACAGAGAATAGAAATTTAAACTTATAGTTTAAATTGCTACCTCCCTGAAATTCGAACCTAGGACCCCTTGAATGGTGGTCTAGTATTTTAAGTATTACTATTATTGGTATCTATATATTAGTTAAAATAGGTTATCGAATAAGTGTTGATGTGGTAAAGTAATAATTTATCTGTCATATTTTGATTTTTGTTTGTTGGTTGGTTTGTCTGTGCGTTTCTTCCGGCTAGTTTCAGTAACCAATTTAAGGATTTGTAAGCGGTTTTACTTATATAGAGTAATAAGCTTTGATATACATTAAAATTCAGTTTTTATTATGGTCGGCTCGCAAATACAAAACATATGATGATTGTAAAAAAACATCAAAAGATTTTTTCGACAATAAATACATAGGATACTAAAACGACCATTTATAACAAAGAATATATAATTAACAAACTGTGTACGCGACTTCGTCCGCGTGGAATTTAACAAAAAGTGTTTTACTTTACTTTGTTTCAGGAATCTAAGTTACTCCTTATTACATCAGCTACTAGCCAATAAAAGTTCCGTCAAACCGTTAGCCAACTAGAACAAATAGACATGCAGAAAAAATTGTAAAAGAAATATTTTGGTGTATGTACCGTATGTATATTCATATGCATGTAGTACAAATCGGTTATTTCTATATTACAAACATACACTCCAATGCGATTTATATGTATAGATTACTAACATTTACTTACGAGCAATGTACTCGTAAATTGTGTCTTGATAAAAAAAATTACATAAAATAACTAACAAACACAAAAATACTTAAACGGTATTCTTATCAAACTCGAATACAGGTGTGACAAACAAGTAGGCAACATTAGGGGATGAAAACTTCGCCCCACCAGGCGGGTTGCACCTGACAACGGTAATTGATATACAACTTCATTAATCACGGACCCTAAATTGATGTGTTTGTTCCCATCGTGATGCCGCGCCCACAGCTGTGTGTGATGGTCCTCGTTAGGGCACCATAATGGACGTGGATTGCTTATAAGATCACGACCCGACAACATCGAGACTTGGATGAAGTATCGATGAATACGAATGAGTTCTAGTAGCTTCGAGAAGCTTCGGCAGCTTTGAATATTGACTACTATCCCATGTCGGCATACTATGGCGTCGTAAAAGGTGACAGAAGCTTATTGATAGGTGGTAAGGCTTCATAAAATAATTACGTAATAGTATGAATAATATTATTCTGATGATTCTCATATCTCCTGTGATATCCTAATGGTTTGAACGTTGGTCTCCCGAACGTGGGGGCGTGAGTACTAATCCTACACACAGCTATAATTTTCATAAAAGTTATGTGTGTATTAAAATTTTATTTCAACTTGCTTCGGTGAAGGAAAACATCGTGAGGAAACTGCACATCCGAGAGTTCTTCAT
This sequence comes from Calpodes ethlius, assembly GCA_018251375.1. Classification (NCBI taxonomy): domain Eukaryota; kingdom Metazoa; phylum Arthropoda; class Insecta; order Lepidoptera; family Hesperiidae; genus Calpodes; species Calpodes ethlius. The sequence continues at coordinate 11,010 of DWPA01005586.1, forward strand.
AATGTTTAAAGTTTGTGAAGTCTATCAATCCGTATTTGGCCAGCCTGTTGGATTATAGCTGTATCCTTTACATTGTATGAGGAGACCCGAGCCCAGCAGTTGTTAATCAATTTTTGCTTCATTTATCCGTCAAATGACTCGTCACGTTCCAGTTAAGGGTTTGAGAGTCAGATTTCGTTTCTTTTTCTCTTCTTTCTTGGTCATTGTTTATGCCTCTGATGTCACTGACGATCATGGCGGTAGCCACTTACGTTGTTCTTTTACTCAGAAAACTTAACCATATCGAGACATGGCCGTAAGATTTTCCATGTACTTATCCTTCATACAAAACAGTTTAGTACTAATATAACATAAATTATATACACTTATTATTTTAAAGAACATAACCACAGTAAAAAAGTTGTTGATTGTTTTCTACTGTTGGTTGCTAGGCAATGTTTTGTTGTGATACAATTTCTTTAATGTGGTTAAAATATACATCGTAATGGGTTTTCCCACTAAAATGGAATGCTTGTGGTATAAAGTAGCCTATGACACTGTTCATCCTCTCAAGTATACCCATACCAAAAATCATACAATAACGATGCTCCGTTGCGCCATGAAAGAAGTACAAACAAACAAAGAGACAAACACACTTTCGCATTTATAACATAAGTATAGATATATATTT
>DWPA01005587.1:0-11679 GCA_018251375.1 Calpodes ethlius
TTCGTTCGAATCGCCGGGATGTGCACTACGTAAGGGTGGATACCCGCCGTACGTCGGGTTGTACGGTGGAGAAATGGGTCTCTACCAATTAGGCTATAAAACTATAAAATATATAACTATAAAATACATGTTTGACAGCTTCCGTCTAATCTAGAAGTATACGTCTCGGATTCCTTCTGCGTATGTTTACTATTTTGTATGATACATTATGTTACATGTTCTGCAGCAAATTAAGTCGGTGTCTTTTTATGAGACTAATTGAGTCAATTTGTTCTGTTAGAAATTGGCAATAATCGGTAAGAGGAACATTCACGAGCAGGGAAATGGCTAAAGATTTTCGTAACACAAAATGTTTCAGCAACTGAAGAAAGTCTCGTCCACAACTGTATCCTAATAAACAATATGCAATGTCGATAATTGAGAAATAAGTAAACATGCCAATTGGTATAAATGATTAATATAGTTGTTTAATAATAGATGTACCGATACCGAAGTAAATGATGAGCTAATACCGAAGAGATTAGTGAGTTGTTGTTGACCAATACAATCATGAATATATAAACCCTGAAATCAAATTAAAATCAATTGGTTACCCACATACCAATCATACATAAATAATTCATTATAATATGCTCCTATGCTGCATTCAAAGCCCTATCCTGGAAGAAAGGTGTTGAAATATGACAGACTGCGCCAGGAAGCAGATTAGCTAAAGCTCTCATAACCGGTTACTCGCAAAAGAAATCGAAAAAGTGCAGTCTAAACTGACTAGATCTCCGAGCACCAATAAGATTACTCACTGGACACTGCAGGTTCCACAAATACCTACACACTATAGGTATAAGCAATACCGCAGCGTGCAGATTCTGCAGTAGGCAGAGGAAAGTCCACAGTCACAAAGTCACATCCATCAAAACTGTAGGACTTGGTGACCAGATCTATATCTCAAAAGGGTATGGTTACAATAGATCAATGGACGTGATGATTATGCTCATATTTAAAAATAAGGAATATTAATTTATATTTCTAAATTATGAAACGTATTTCCCAATTAAGTCAAACTTGTTGTGGCTTTGTTTCGTCAAGTATTAGATGTTAGTTCATAAAACAGTTACTTATTTATAACTGTATTCTTAACTTTAAACTTTGCTTCTACAAACAAATCACGTTTGAACTTCCTAACTTTATTATTAAAACATATACTAAGCCCTACAAAGAGCCCTACAGAGAGTACGAGACGTAATCAAATCATTTCATGTTACTGATCATATATCTTACTTCTTTATATACTGATATTTTTAATAAATAATTTTGTATTTTAAAATTTGACACAATTTAGGTTAAAAATAAATATTTACATGTTTTGCCGCTTCTTATATCTTATGTTATATTTTTATGTAAAAAGCTGGTAAACTAACAAACGATTCACGTGATATAAAATGACCGTCGGTGTCCATGGATATCAGTAACATAATAAAATGTGTCTCAATTTAGAACATGAGTCATTTTGCCATTGATTAAACTGAAAAAGCTAGCCAGGCAGACTTCAAGAAGAGCTAATAATAGAGAGAGCAGAACTAGTAATAATATGAATTAATTCATTACACTAAATTGACCGAACAATTCAAAAGGAAAAGAAATGAAATGATTCTAAAGTCATGTATTCAAATTTAGTATACGAATAGGTCTAACTATATAAATAATTGGGTCAAGAAATTAATATTCAAATCCCAATTCCAAATCATTTTACAGTACACGTGTTTCTTCTTGCTCCTACCACTGTTTTGGAAAGGTGCTTTATCATTGTAAACGAGAAACGTTAAAAGAAACTCCGTAGCAATAAAAACAGTTACACCCCCTTTTCTTTTCTGTTAAACGAATTTTGTCACTTTTATTTTCTTCGGTACATTTTGGATCACTAAAAAGACAGGATTTATTTCAATATTTATAATAATACTGAACTGCTTGGTATGCTAACTACATAGACAAATATATTGGCTTAGATAAACAGTTAAGAAACGCAGTGGAATATACAAGAACATTTGAGTTATAGTCGACGATGTTGCGAATACTGGCAGATATAAATAAAAAGACAAAACATGAAGCATAAACTTAACTTCATTAGTTTAACAAACGCTTCGTTCAAGGAGATAACAGAATTAGCTTTACAATAGGTAAGCACTGTGGAGTTGTAATTACGGCGTTTGTTTCGGGCGCTAGTGTTTAGAGCTTGTCTCATTGTGCCTCAACACAGCTAGCTAACTTAGTTGCAAAACAATGTGCTATGTGATAGAATGTTAAAACGTCCCTTTGTTGGTAAGACCAAATACTATCTGATAATTAGTAGGGGTACTTATAAAGTCTATTACAGACCAGTGTATTTTTTGGAAATTTAATCCTTGTTCACACAGCGACTGTACAGTACGTCGCTTGAACATAAAAGCGTATGAAAGTTTAAAACTGTTCACACAACATTCATGCGGGCACGGTTCATCTTCGGTCGAACGTCTACCGCGTATGTTAAAGAAACGCATAGTCGCTGTGTGAACGCACTATTCCATGTTATGTTTCAGTAGTTTATCATGTTGACATCGTCAGTCACGTAGCCTTTTATATTGAAACGCCGTACATTTCTTAGGTAAACACAGCCAGTTGCAGAAATGTACTTTAACTTTAACACTACTTTAAATCCTCATGCTTTAAGTAGAAGAGTTAAAAGTGTCAACTTGGTATTGAAATTGCATTTTTATGTAAAAATTGCCTATAGCTGTTTTGTTGTCAATTTAAGATTAGTTATGTAATGAGGCTCTAATAGACGGCTTTTTGCAACTGGCTGATTTTGTTTTGAATAAATAGACGATAAACGTGAATACGAGGCGTTTCATTAAAAGTGATCATAGCCCCTCATGAACACTAGTAACACAGATTTGTTGCTGCCCAAAAAAGAAGCATGCTTTTTAAGAATATTAATTTTATGTAGTAAGTAACTCCAAGATATTGATTTCAAATGAACACGGTAAATTTGCAAAGAATTCTGAGTTTTACAATAAAATATGAAGAAAATTGACGCAAAAAGAATGCATTATTGAAAAATGCTTTATACTGGTCGCAGAAAACTTTGAACGTGTTGGATTCAAATGTCTTTAGAATTCAGAGCTCCTCGTTCCCACGCAATAGTTCCACTGCTTGGCTTCTTTGCAAGTGCAGATATGAATTTAGATTTATGCTCGATGATGGAGATCCTGTATTGCTTTCTAAAATCAGTTCCAATAAGTTATATTGAAAATATAATGCTTGTTATTTATAGTTTCGAAAAATTCGGAATTATTTTTGGTTTTTTTTTTGTGATAAATTAAGATGAAGAGCACGTTAGTAGACATTATACAAATCTGTGAACATATCTTAAAATTATCTGGTGTACAGCTATTTTAAAATAATTTTTTTATTGTAAATATTTTGTTAACTAATTCGAATTAGTGATCACTGCTTAAAAGACTGGTCAATATCGACATTAATTAATTATTGTTTGTTGACCTGTTAATTGACTCTCACTATAAAATCAAGGTTCTGGACATAACGCGTCAAATTCTATGAAAAATGAAGCCGTGATCAAACCTTTCTTGACTTATGGACGACTCTATATGAATATCGTCCATACGAGTTTTATATAAATGAAAATTAATTGCATTCAACATTCGTAAGGAAAATTAGGCTGGAAATAAACGAAGCAGTGATACTCGAACAATTGCCTATGAATACAACGAACAAAAACGTTCATTTCTTTTCCTCTTGCTCCTAATGACGTCATTATCTCTAGGGTTCGTCGCGGTCACGTTCATAATTCTGTCTCTGAGCTACTCTAACCATGCATGTAACTTTAAGTGGATTTTTGTTCTCTTTAGAAGTGTAGAAATACGGCAGACTCAGACACATTACGATTCATGATTGAGAGAACTACAGACATGTGTCTTGATACCTGTGGAGAGAACGGATGTAAGGATAATGAGGATAAGGAATTCGTTGTAAAGCTCTTGGGTTAAATGATAATGTTCGATATTTGAAATTTTGAAATATATAAAAGACTGGTTTACTTCCGGCCAGTTTAATAAATGGTTTAATAAAGGCCGGAAACCAACATATTTCTTTAAGCTGTTATTTACCTTGCAATGTATATGTATGTGGGTTGGTTAAATGTTTCCAGCTGAAAAAACACAACTTTCTCTCATATTGCGGAGTTGAAATTTTACATATCGTTTTTATAGCAATGCATTGTGTGTTAAAATTTACCTGAAACTCTTCAATAGTAAACAATATAATTTTCAAATTATTTAGAATATAAAATAAGAATAATCAATTAAATAAAATAAAATTGCTACAGTATTTTATATTATATATAATGACTTGCTAACTTATGTTGTCTATGGAATATTACATACTGTCCTTCAATGCTCAATTATGTCTTAAGATTACCAAACGCAATTCATGAAACCTATACCAGCGTACAAATACGAATGAAACAGATACTTTTTCTGTATATTCAGTTTTTGGATCAAAAGTATAGCTCTGTCCAATACTATCCACACTCTTTACACAAGGCAAAAAACGCGCAATGTCAATAGTCAACAATGTCAACATTCTACGGATCACTGAACTAAAACAAACGCGTTACTTAAAACATAGGCTAACAAACTATATTTCACTATGTCTTGTTACAGTTTATTTAGTATCCGTTTTATATAACAATATTTATCAATAGATTGATTGCTGTATAATCATTAACGAATGGTACTGACAATTAAGATATAAAAATATTTATTTACGGCTTTAAAAACTCAGCAAAAATAATATAAAAGGAAAAAATCATTAAAGAAGCTATAAAGATAAATCAAACCCAAACGTTAAATCTTTGAAAATTAGACAAAAATAAATAGCCCTCCTCAATATTCTATCTACCATTAGGCTAGAAATAGACGCTCGAAATTAGTATGCTAATAGCACCCATGCATGAATATTTTAATACACATACACAAATGGCCAGGGAGCGCGTACTTTGTCTAGCTTTAGGGGTAATGCATTGCATAGCACATACGTGAACTGCAAATTAGCATCTATCTCAGGTATTCAGAGTAAATTTTACTATTTTATTTACTCACTTATCTAAAATATATTATATATAAAAAGATAAGATATTATATATAAACGATTTTATATATAAAACGACTTTTAGCATTATCATTTTAAAGTAATTACAATAATCTATGTTCCATAATGCATTATCAGTAATAGCCTGGAAGTCATTATCGTATAAGTATATTACCAATACAATTTTGAACGTCATTTACTTTCACCACTGTTTCGAACTGGCCTTTATCATTGAGGGGAAGAAACTTTAGTCTAGAAAGTGTTTTAAATGTTCATTTCCAGTTCTTATCTTCCAATGGATAGTTGTTATTTGTCTTTGCGGCTTTTACAGCTTCACGTGAACAGAGGGGCGAGCCTCAGCTAAGAATGCTATTTTTGCAAAGAAGCAGAACTCACCCTCTTTGAGACGTGTGGTTGCGAAGATCTTAATTAGACTTCCTATGTGGTTCAGTTCTCGGCTTAGGATATCACTTGTTGGAGTGCATCGGTGCGAGACCGCTGCTCATGCGGGAATTCCAGCCAGAGTTGAGTGGATATCCTCATCCTATATTATTTAAGTAATAGGTTGTCCGGAATCTTCATGTCGGTTTTCGGTGAATATACCACGATTATTGAAAACAAGTGACATGTTTACACGTTGCATATTCTAACAGAGATAGCTTCAGCCATGTTTGGAAAAAGTGTGGTTACGATTCATTAATTGCGTTTTAATTATCCTAAAATATCGGTACGAACTTTCCGAACATCCTAATACAGCATGTGATGTATGCATCACTTTTCTAAAAGTAAAATATCATCAACCGGCCCATTAGGCGTTGTATGTAATTTCGAAAGGTGCGTAAATCTGTCAATGACCGTAACGCGAGCGTGTCGCACTATGACCCTTTCATTTTCAGAGGAAACATAAGTCAGCCATTCAGTTCAAACTCCTGATGACTCAAGCCATTGTGGTAAAAATTTAGCATAATTTTTGTTGTGAAAATCTCACAAATATATTTTTCTACGAAATAAAAATATCTTGTCAGTTCTTTACGCACGTTGATATTACACTCCTATCTCCAGATTTTCTTGCAAAAACAGGACAGAAGCGATAAGGAAAGCTAGTATTTCCCAAGGGTTTGCTCTCACGTTTATCGGTATAATCTTCGTCTTTTGGAAAGAAAATCTGCGTACGGTTTGACTTTTCACGTGAAGCCATTGTCCCATCTACATAATATATTAAAATGATTATAATAAAATTATAAAGGTATTAAGTACACGTAAATATGTGTAAGTCAGTAGTGAAGCTCAAGAATAAAATAATTGTATTTCATACGGTTTTGCAATATAATTTTGCGATTACTTGTTAGCAATATTATTGGATGTTTTTCAACACGCCCTTACTACTGTCAACATAAAGTAACAAAATATATAGGTAATATTCAACTAAGAACAAGTATTAAGACACGTATTAAACTCGAAAAACTGTTTCCAAAACCTGAATTGTTGAAGTAGGGTTACATAACTTAGTAACATTTAAATTCTGTCGCACATATTTGGTTATGTTGCTCCACAAATTTAATAGGAATTTCGAAGTGGATGCACTATTACAGTGAGTTACGGATTAGAGCTTAAACTTATTCAATCTTAAATCACGTCTATTCTACTGAAGCAATAGGAGGCCTTGATAAAAAAGCACACAATTTTTGTAACTTTTAGATTTAAAAACGAAATATCGCCTGGAGTTTACCATGCGTGCAGTACCAGGTCGTACTTATCTTAAAATACGTTGCCACACGAACAAGTAAATATAGTAATATGAAAAATTTGACCTCCTTTGGATAACCGAACATAGTTTTTATATAAATTGCGAGATTTGATACCCATAAATAAGTTTTACAAAAGGTTCTGCCAAAAAGTTCAAATAGATTCTAAAATAAATTATTTTATTTATAATCGCAAAGATGTGCCAATGTGCCTATAAACGTTCTTGAGATTTATAGGTAAACAATTCATTGGTGAATCTCTTCTCTTCTTCTTATATATAAAAATTAATGTTTGTCTGTATGTCTTTTATAAAATCGTAAACTATGCATTTCATCATGGCGCCACTGTGATTACCTTATTTCAGTTTTTGGTGTAGTAACGCGTGCAGTTCTTTTCTTATAAAAGTTGGACTATTTTCATGGTATTTAATTAAACAAAAATTACATTATTCCTTATACGACCTCATAAAAATTTAAGATTGAGAAGGAAAAGTTTTTGATTCTAATTTTTTTCATTGCTAAGTTATACGCAACTTTGCTTTTATTGAATATTATCGTAGCATTAATTAAGTACGACTTCATAAAAGTTTAAGAGATATAATCATCTCATTTCTTATAAAATATCTCTTTTCATTATTTTTTGAGTAGGAAAATATTTTTATTAACAATTACTTAAGTAAAAATAATTTTAATAACGCACAGGTTTTTTGTGAAGAGTAGGCCCCAACATGCTGCAATCGAGTTCGTCCTTCTGATTGGGGCAGTCTACGACGTTGTTACATCTCTGCTCCTTAGAAAAGCAGGTCCTTTGTGGGTTAACATCCAAGCCACCACAGCTGAACATATCTTCACCGCACCCTATGAGGAAATGTAACTTAAGTACCAAAATGATTATATTATATACTCGGTAATTCATAACAACATCAACATAATTATTGTCATAACAGTCCCGTTTTTAGGTGATTATTTATTAAAATACAGATTGACACTCCATCTAGCAGAATATTTTATAGAACCTAGATTAGTATGTTTCAATCCGTCGTTTAACTTTATGGAAACAAGGAAATAATTGAGTCTAAAAAACAATTTAAGAATTCAGAGGTGTAAGATAGTAAGCGCTTACCATGACACCCCATTTCATCTTCTCCAAAGGGACAGTCGAAATATGAGTCACAAACTCGAGCTGTGTGTACCCTCGACTTACAATCACATCTTGCTTCATCGCTTACATCGTTGCAGTCAACATTTCCATCACACCAGAGATTTCTTTTAATACAACTGTCACCATTTTCACAAGATATGCTATCTGGCGGACATTCAGCTGCACGACTAGTTTTGTTAATATCTTCTTTAGTAGGAATAGATCTGTGAAACAAATACGTTACGTGTTTTTTTTAGTTTACAATTTAATATATGAAATTGCCATTACTAACTTATTATGTTGTTATAATATGTACCTTTGCTTTTCCTGCCGAAAACTCATAGCAATTTCAAAATCTTGAGGATGTATTTTTCCTTCGTGCGCTAAGATTGAATCATCGCCTCGATATTGATGATAGGCGCTGTGTGTGTGTGGAGGATAATGACTGAAATTAAACGTTCAGTGTTTTAAATAAATATATAATTCAGATAGTTTAAACAAAATATTGGTGTACGAATATATTACTTACTGTAAATTTTGATAGTGTGGCATTGTATGAACGTATTCCATACTGTGGACATCAGAAACACCTAAAATGCCAATAATTATTTAAATTTTGTTATGATATTATTATGATACATTGATTACTTTGAATTGTTTTAAGCCAGGGTCCTAGGGTCAACTAATCCTGCGCTGCTCATAGTGCACCCTTTTGAACAACTAACAGGGTTAAGGGGCACTTCGGTAAAGTTCTTTAAGCTTTATCCCGCCCTGTTCTATACTGAGAATTGTCTCGAAGTACCAGTTAGTGACATCCTCCTTCTAGAATCAACTGTGAAATGTTCCTAACCTGCACCGGTTTCCTTCTCCGTGACGAGGTCTTTTGGCTGGTGGGATCGTTTTTTGTTTTTAAAAAGTTCAAAGCAGGGCAAAAATTAAGTATATCTTTAAAAAATGTTTGACTTACCATGAACACATCCCGGATTATGTAATGAAGATATATCTGAGGTTACATGAGATGGTTTTAACTTTTTTGGACCAAAATGAAATCTATATTGACCTTGGTTATGATACTGATTACTTGCTTTATTGGCATCAGAATATGCTTCTCGTTTAAAAATATTATAAGGGTGATAATATTTTTTAAAACTCGAATCGGATAGATCGTTATTGTTACTTGTTTGTATATCTTTAAATATATCTGTGGTTAATAAATTGTTTTTGTTGTTTTCACTTGCATTGTCATTGAAAGATTTCAATTTGGTTATGAGATTTTTACATTTATCATTATCCTTATTTTCATTACATAGCAGCTTATGCTCTAAAATAATTTTTCTAATCTTCTGAATGGGATCGTCTGATATGACATCACTTCCCACTTTTGTCGGTAAATCCCTTTTCAATCTTCCCAAGCTTTTCCAATCTATATTACTTATCGTGCTATTCTTGGAAAGAAATATTTCGACATCATCTTGTACGATACTAATATTTTCCGGCTCATTTGCGACTAATATAATTTCCGTGTTCTTAATGTTGTCTGAAAAACAAAATAACGAATAGAGTAATTAAGATTTCATCATCAACAAAAATAATTATTTTCTCGTATATGTGATTGAAATACGTTTTGTTTATTTTAATAACTTACCATCGTTTAGTAATAATGTTAATATAAATATGTATATCCCAATCGCGCATATGCTGGTTAATAATATTATCATCATTTTATGAACTATGGGATTAAGGCACTTGTAACTGGTACTGCGATCTGTAATAAAAAATACTATAACACACATTTTAGGAACAAAACGAATATACTTCACAACATAAAGTACTATTACTCTGTTTTCTAATTTGTAAGATATAAACTGATGTTAATCTGCGACTCAACACAATTTGAGTACAGGCTGTACATTACCACTTTGGCAAAGTGCGTATTTGCAGACTTTGCACACGTTTGAGAACGGAGAATTTTCAGATGTACAAGTTTCCTCGTGATGTTTTTCTATACCGAAGCTGGTGTTAATTTATTGAAAGTTAACGATGCGTTCAGGATTAGAAATCAAACCTCGTGTTCCACCACGAATAGGAAAGATTTGAATCCAAAGATAGAGTCCATATCGTCCCAAAATTTATATTAAACTGTTACATTCTAAGCATAAACTTATACATTTTGAAAGTATATACGAATACTTGTATTTGTTTGTTTGTAAATTTCATATTTATAGACGTATCGCCCATTACGCGTTATAAAAGTCGCATTCATAAATTATTACTACCATAAAAGTACGATGCAATATGCAAACAGATAATACTTGCAAACGGAGAAACAAAATAAGATACTTAATGTTTCAAATACTATTGTAAGTTAATACTGCATTTTTATATTAAAACTGTAATTTTGGTGAGCACTTATATCTCTCATATAACTAGAAGTCATATAGTTTTTCTTTATTTTTTATTAAATTATTTGCAGTAACGTCAAAGAAAGGAGTCAAAAGCCTTATTTTCGTACTTTAGATATAATGTCAAACTTAGACATTATGTTTCATTTTAAATATCTACGAAAAATGTCGACAGTCTGGGTCATGATAAACACAGTATTTTTACAAAGATAAACAGTACTTTTCATTTCGTCTTTTAGAAGATACATCAAAGGATGTTAGCTTTATTTAATTAATATTTTTAAAAACTAAAAATACGCTTTTGTTTTGTACAAAATGTCGTTTCTGTGCTGTTCGTCATTTGGGAGGTCCCCGGTCTGGAGCCAACACTAAGCAAAGTATCAGGTATATTAGTTAAAGATATGCATTGTAATCGCAAGTAAGACTCAAGTTAATAGGACAAGAGGAAGTAGTTTTAATACAGTTTATTAAATAAAAGCGTTATAAACATGGGGCGATTCCCAAATTGAAGCTGATTATAATAGATACAGAAGTAAAGGTCCATTTAAATTGTAAGAGACGAATATCTGCGTTTGAATATGCACCAAATGTCTGCCCCGAAAACTTTACTCCATAATCCTGGACATATTGTTTATTTATTATAAGTAACGCTCAACCTGATTGTGAGTGTATCTCATTTAGTAAAGGTCTGTTCGAGATCTAACATCAGATACTCGGCTGGAGATTAAAATAAATCTATGGAAAGACGAAGTAGCGAATATGCCTAGTATAATAATTATTTTAGATACCATTCGCATTTGTTTCTGCTAACTCCATCGGTGGAAGACCAAGTTGACCGATCTCATTTGTTTTCTGTGCCACGTTGTCACCCATGATCTGGAAGAAGTACAAAGTTATTGGAAATAATGGTATACCTTGAAATATAATCTTCCAGAACTTCACGGAAATTATTTAATCTACTACTAAAATTCTGCACAAAAAATAAATTAAAAACGCTTACTTCAACATTAATGGGAAATTTTTGAAAATTCATAATGGTTGAAGTAATGTGAACATTCTATTAAACATTTAATTATATTTGATTACTTAACTTACATATTTTTATTTAAGTTACAAACTAACAAATATTTTATGTAAAATAAAAGCTTTAAAAAGCTTAAGACGGATATTTATTGGAAAAAATATTAAAATTAACCATCACTGAATGATACCCTAAGCCTATTGCAATACATTATAGAAAGCTGTATCA